>JAPVLO010000299.1:622500-745000 GCA_027257055.1 Cephalopachus bancanus | reverse complement strand
CTTATTTGCTTTATTAAAAATAATGTATTTTTTAAAATGAAAAGCAGATATGTTTAAGTTCAGTTTTGATCCATCTCCTTCCCTCACATGAGATTACAAATAAAATAAGGCAATTTAAAGAGTAGAGATATTTGTATATAAAATTGTAGTAGAACTTTACAGAGATTAGTCTTTATCATTTCCTCCTAGGGTACTCATTCCTGACCATGCCTTAGAGTTTAAAGTATCCTGTGACAAGGCTTTTAAAGTGTGTTACTTTAGTAACGAAATTTTCTTGAGTAAGGATGGCGAATGGCAGTTTATTGTTTACTTGTTGAATTTTGGGTTATAACCAGGGTGCATTGTGGTTTTTTTCTGCTTAAGCATTTTTGAAGCTCTGCTTCACAGTCTTCAATGTGCATGTGAATTCTCTGGGGCTGTTGTTGAAAATATAGATTCTGATTCAGCATGTCTGGGCATCCCTAAATGCCTACACTTCTGAAGTGTTTCCAGAGATACCAGGGCTGCTGGTCCATGGACCAGACTTTGAGTAGAAAGAATGCAAGAGACATTCATTTTTGGAATTCTCCTGTTTGGCTTAAAAACTATATCCCTTGTGTTTCATCATCCCCATTGTCCCAGAAGAAAGTCTCATTAAGTCTAGATTTATGCCTTTTTTATGTTGGCTGTTAACAGCCATGTCTTTCCTTTTTGTAAACAGTAAAACACCGCGTTGCTCATAAACCTCATTCCAAACCAAAAACTTCAGATATTTTTGAAGCAGATATTGCAAATGATGTAAAAACCAAGGACTTGCTTGCTGATAAGGAACTGTGGGCTCGACTTGAAGAACTAGAGAGACAAGAAGAATTGCTGGGTGAACTTGATAGGTACTTAATGACAAACTATCTTTCCAAGAGAATTTGTTATCTATACACATTTCCACATTAATCTTTTCTATATTAAAAAAAATGCTATGTGCTCATTGATGAAAATGCAGAAAAGCATGATATGTTATGAATAACCCTTCCCCCCAAGATGAATATTAACTTTCTAGAATATTTTCTTTTAGGACTGAGTGCTCTTGCATAGTCCATGCATGTGTATGTACATAACTACTTAAGGTCAGCATTTTTAAAAAATTATATGATTTCAGCCATATTTTATATAGTAATTATATCAGATAGTTGACTTTTAATAATTAGGGTTTAATATACAAAATATTAAATTTTAAATGAAGCATTTTTATCTTTGAATACCTTGCTTAAAAGAAAAGTTTGCTTTGAGTTTAAGCTTGATACTGTAAGATGTTTGTTCTTACTTTCCTTTTGTAAACTTTGGAGCAGGTAATTTGTAATCTGGTCAGATAGTTATTTGTATGAGAAACTTTACCAAGCTGCTGTTTGAAATACACATTAGCACACACTTAGAATTGTTAAAATGCTAAATGAAGTCTGCTACTACAGACGTTCCTATATTATTTTGGTTAAATGATATACCATATGCAGCAATTAGTTTCTGTGAAAAATAGGACAGGAGGCACAATATTTTTCTTCTCCTCCATTTCACTTCTAAATTCTTAGGTCTTTTTGGTTAACTAATACTATTTCATTTTTTTAAATTAGTTTTGGATCTTGTGAATTTTTGGGGGGGGTCATGTTTCTCTTTCTATTTTTGTGTGATATTTAGTTCTATTGCATTTTTGGTTTTGTTGTATTTGTGAGAATGAAGCATGATAAATATACTTTCATGTGTGTAAATGCAAGTATATTCATGTGCATATGTATAAATCTTATTTTTAAATTATACATGCTTATAAAGTATTCTGAGTATAGAAATAGAAAATATTAGTGACTTTAATTTCTGGTCTTTAAATAGAAATACATAATCTCTGAATATCTTATACATTTCTTATTATATTACTGGTACTATATTTATATTGTGTGTGACCAATATCTTTCTCGTAAAAATATTTTTTCTTCTATAGTCTACTCCTGTTGGAATAACTGCAGTGTGCAGAAGTGGGATGGGAACTAATGTTTTCTGTTAATTTACTTCAAAACTTTTTTTCTTTACTATTCTGGAATGCTAGTTTAAAAAAATACCTTATTCACAGTCTTAATATTTATCCATGTAAATGAACTGGAAGTTAAATTAATGTACAATTCTAGTATGTTTGTTTAATCTTGTTAATTTTCTTTTTCTTCATAGTAAGCCTGCTACTGGGATTACAAATGGAGAGGATACAGCGTCTTCTGAAGAGGAAGATCATAACACAAATGGGAACATGATGCATCAAGAAGCAGACTCTCTTCCTCCCAGCAGTTGTCCTAAAGACGTTGCAAGCTCAGAACTGTTCAATGGTCAAGTGACTAGTCAGTTGACCTGTTCAGTGAATGGCTCGAATTCTTACCACTGTAACGAAGATGATGATGATGTTGATGACGACGAAGACGGTGGTGGTGGTGATGACCCTGATGCTTTAGGGGCTGGAGATGACTCTGTACCAACCATATATTTTTCTCATACTGTTGGACCTAAGAGGGTTTGTATATTTTTGACTTTTCTGATTTGGCATGTAATTTGAGCATTGCATGTAATCCGCAATAGTTTTCAAAAGAACAATATTAGCAGTCATTAATACTGTTGGTAGTGCCAAACAGGAAAATCATCTGCTGCCTTTTGTTCTGGCCAATTTATTTAAAAAGAAAAAGGAACAAAACCTAGGTAGCTGGTATTGGTCCATTGTTCTCTGAAACAATGCGTTGTTTGTGGTCTGGAAAGGGATCAGATTTTAGTGGCAACTACTGTAACTTCACCTGTCCTTCATCCAGAGAATTTTCTCAAGAATCCTGGAGTTAATTATATTTGTGGGCATTTTGGTGTGCTTAGGGATGTTGAAAGTGACTGCATTAGTTAAATTTTTAATTATACTATGTTGTTGTGTTCTATGTGAACATAAAATGAATAGGAACATCATGAGCACAAAGGGAAATTTAGGAGGAAGTAAAAATTAGTTTCTTTTCTGACAAAGTAAATATAAACATCTGTGAATAATCATGACTTGAGAATTTGGGCAATTTAGAGTGAGGGGTGACTGTAGAGATTTTTTAATACAGGGTTTTTAAGCATTTCTTTAGTATCGAAAGCCTTTTGTTCCCTCCATACTGATTGTAGAATGCTCATATTTAAAATAGATCACAGCAGGTTGTCTCTGGTTGAAAGATGGGCTGGCTGTCTTAAATCCTCTCTTGCCCTCTCTCTGCTCCATATATTCCTCTAAGAAGACAGTCAGTGGGAATTCATCTTTCTAATTCGTCTTTCTCAGGGAAATGTAAGGCCTAGGAAACATAAAGCTGATTAGTAATAAAACAGGGACACCTTTGTCTCAGTTTAGTACTCTTGTTTATACACAGTATCTCAATTGCCCGTATCAGAGTTTAGCGTCTGTGGTATCAGTCTTAAGTGTATGTGATTATTATTTAATGAAACATGTTTAAAACATGTTTGATATTTTTTGGCTTCCATAAGTTATCCTTGCTCTAATGTGAAATGAAACAATTATGTATACATATACATATGCATTTTTTAAAATTTCTAATTTGCCAAACTAAAACTAGACAAATTTTCTCCTGAATTCTTTGGATAAAGTTGACCTAGATGACCAGCCAGAAGTTTGTTTTGTGATTCTTTTGCCAGGCGTTTAATTTTTTTCTTATTTTCATTTAGATAAAACAGGAAGAATAAATAAAACTTGCAGGAGTGTTATGGGGAAGGGCATTCATTAATATGGAAAGTATGGTGTAAATGCTGGTAGGGAGAGAAGAATAATATATTAATCCTGAACAGGATTGGTTTTTTTTTTTAGTCCTTCAGTTTCTAAAGATCAGAGGTATTTAAACATTTTTGAATAGTTGAACTTATCTGATACTAGTTTTATGACTTAAATATTACATTCTTACTAAGTATTTTTTTGTGTGTGTAACTGCACTTTGTTTTGAATGCATGATTCAAGCCAAAAACTTGTAATAGGGTTATGTGAACTTGTGACAAATCTATTATTTAGTTTAGATGTATTTCACTTTCTATAATAATAAAGACATTGAAGACTATAATTATTAAAGAAGATTTTGTCAAAATGTCATAGAAATGTAAGGTAAGGACTTTTTTATACCTTCCCTGATAATACATATCTTTTAAATGTCAGGAAACTTCAACTTTCTCTCTTACTATTATTTCTTTAATTATAGAGTTTTGTTTTGGTTTTGGCTTTTAGTTTTGTAAATTTAGTTTCCTAATTTTTTGCTCTGACATTTTTAGGTTCGAATAAATACTGGAAAAAACACCACTTTAAAATTCAGTGAAAAGAAAGAGGAAGCCAAACGTAAACGAAAGAACAGTACTAGCAGCAGCCACTCTGCCCACGAGCTGCCTACGATCAGGACCCCTGCTGACATTTACAGGTGAGTGATGTTTATAGACTACCGGGCTGTCTGTTGGTCCCTTCCATCTTTTTGCAACTCAGCCTATACAGGAAAAAAATTGTCTGTAACACAGGAGACTGTCACTGATTAGTGAAGTATTCTGATGGAGTTAACTTAGTATTTGAAAAGCTGAGCTGCCACAACTTTCCAATTCAAAGCATTTGTAATGTATTTTTTCCCCTTTACCCTCTTCACCAGTGCTTTTGAAACATCCCCAATTGATCTAGTCAGAAAATCTTCTGTTTTAACTTTAGGAATGAAAGTTTTTGTTTCTAATGGGCTAAGGCAGTACTTACCTACCACAGCTATAAAGTACTTGGTTTGCAGTTTACTTTTTCAGGGTAGAACTTTAATTATACTATTTCAGTTTTTTTGTTGTATTATTTTTTGAAAAAGCCATCATTTGAAAATACCTACTGTTCTCATGACCCATATTTGTAAATCAGTGAAAATTGCTAAATGTCTCATAAATGAATCTTTAAAACTTAATGTGGAATTTTGCTAGACCAAGCTGTTATCACCTAGATTATGCTAAAAATAATGTGCTGTATTTTAGTAGGTGAAGTAAATCATCAAAATATGTATGTCATCAGAGACTACAAAATTTTGTGAATGTGAAAATTTTAGATACATTTTAATAAAAATTTTCAGATTAATTTCTAGAGGAGATTAAAGAAATCTTTATAAAGTTATTCTCAGTTTTATGAGTTACTTAAAGTGAATGCATATATTTTTTTAATATCATAGAGTCTTTGTTGATGTTGTGAATGGAGAGTATGTCCCTCGTAAATCAATCTTGAAGTCTCGAAGTAGAGAGAACAGTGTTTGTAGTGATACCAGTGAAAGCAGCGCTGCTGAATTTGATGACAGACGAGGAGTCTTGAGGAGTATCAGCTGTGAAGAAGCAGTTCACAGGGACACCAGTGAGAGCGTTTTGGAAGAGGAGCCACAAGAAAGTCATCAAAAGAGACTTTTGCCCTTGTCAGGAGCACCTGAGGTGTGTGTGCATCTTCAATTCTTTATTTTGTATAAAGAATTGATGTTTGATAAGTTTTGCTCTTTAAATTAGAAAAGCCATAAAATTTCATTAATTCTAGGTGTGTATGTTCTTGATTATTGCTGATTTGTAAAAATGAATGCTCACTAGCAAACACAGTACAGGTATTGTGATAGGCAAAGAGTTCAAAAATTTTTTTAGTGAAAGTTATGTCTTGAAGTTTATTTCTGTGAAGTGGGAATTTTAAAATACTTTAACTGGCATATGTGTTACATTTTTGGCTAGAAAGTTATTTAGTAATTTGTTTTAAGTAAATTATCAGTGGACTACCTTATTGTAATTTGCTGGTTGTCTCAGCAGCAGATTGTACTGTTCCCTTTTAAATGTTTTGGTTGAGTTTAAAAAATACACACACACACACGTGTGTGTGTGTGTTCTGATGAAAACTGTAGGCTTTCAGTTAGTGCACACTCATATACTTTAACGCATCACATTGTATACACTTTTTGGAGGAAAGGGGAAATTGGGAAATCCCTAAATAAGAATTTGTGTTTTTGAAATATATGATTGTGGTTTCCATTATACCCAGACTTGGTTTTTTAAAAAATTCTTGTGTTTTGGTGAGTATTTGAAGTTTTAAATTTAAAAAGTTATTTGGGAAGATTGGAGAACTTATACCTGTATCAAAGCAAGGTACACATTTGTATATGCAATGAAATACACATAAGTATAAATATACTTATATTTATATATAAATAACCACATGTAAAAATTCCACTGCTTGTACTAAATGGTGCTCATTGTATTAAATGGACTAAATGGTAAATAGGGGTGGATATCATTAGCATTTAGGGACAGTATGTATGATTAGAAAGTTTTCCTCTCCTCCTCCCAGTGTAATGATCTTATGTGGCCTGGAAAGTATCTTACCTTATTTAACTCTTTGCACTCAGATGTCCCCTCTGAGGGGATATTGTAAATCTAGCAAACCACTTGGATGTCTCCTCTCAGGGGACTTAAAGATATTGCTAGTGATTATATAGGACAAGCATGCCAACACAAATTTTTCAAAACTGCATGTTTCCTTGAAGTTTTCCATTCAAATTGCACAAAAAAAGCAAATAAAGAGAGAGAGGCCAGCTGCAGTAGCTCAGCCCTGTAATCCCAGCATTTTGGGAAGCCGAGGCGAGAGGATTGCCTGAGTCCAGCAGTTTGAGACCAGCCTGGGCAACTTGGTGAGACTTCATCTCTACAATAAATAAAAAATTAGCCAGGTGTGATAGTGTGCGCCTGTACTTCTAACTACCTGGAAGGCTGAGGCGGAAGGATTGCCTAGGCCCAGCAGGTCAAGGCTGTGATGAACGTGAGTATGCCACTGCACTCTAGCCTGGGCAGCAGGGTGAGACTCTGACTCAAAAAAAGAAAGAGAAAGAGAGATGGAATATATCCTGAGATATGACCAATCAGTTGAGAAGTGGTTTTCAGGAATCATGAGTACATCCTTCGAACATCATCATTGTTGAACAACAGACTGGACAATAAATTGCATGTTATTAATGAGGGAGGAAGAAAACAAGACTACATTGTCCGCTCGAATAGAAAAACACTAGGTGAAAGACATCAAACAAATTACTATTGCACAACATGTGTCAAAGAATCTGCATTGCATGTTGGTGACTATTTCACATGTTAGAAAAATCATAAGATAGGAAATTTTGATTTTTTTTGTCATAAATAAGTTCCTCAATGTCCAGAATTTTATTATAAGCCATGATCATTACAATAAAATAATTGGTTCCAATGCTATACTATTTAATATGAAGTGATTCATTTTTCAATATTGTGTAAAAAAGTGTGGTTGAGTCGCTGGCAGGTGATCCATGAGAGTCTCTGAGTGCAAAGAGTTAATAGTCTTATGTACTATTTGAAAATAGGTAATGGGTGTAGACTTTTGCTCTAAATATTTGAAAATTAACTTTTTGTAAGTGCTTATTGTATCACGGTATAGCTAGAGTTAGAATGTGGAACATATTTTCATGTCACCTTTGCATTTTGTATTGAACTGTTACAGTAGTTACTATAAATTTTTTAACATCAAAGAAATATTTCATGATTATGGTAAGTACTTTAAAAGATACTCTTTTCAATACCTTTTAAATGCTAAAATATTATCTGTTTTTCAAAAGCATTTTTAAATGTAAGAAGAAGGCTCTGTGTTCAGCATGATAAAGTAGAGTTTTTGGAAAAGTAAGCTTTGAACTTTTAAGAGCTGGACTCCAAAAATGCTATGGGAGGGAAATAGCGTTCTTTGTTTTGTCCCCAGTAGTGGTGCAAGGTGGAGGAGGGTGGGTTTTTTAATTATTCAGGTGACACACTGTCTACTAATTGTGAGCATTTGGTAGATAGAGGAAGCAAACTCTGCATGAAAGCTTATGTGTCAGCCGGGCTCGGTGGCTCAGCCTGTAATCCCGGGCCTTGGAAGGCTGAGGTGAGTGGATTGCCTGAGCCCGCGGGTTCAAGACCCGCCTGGGCAACTTGGCGAGACCTCATCTCTACAATACATCAAAAAATTAGCCGGGCGTGGTAGCGCGCGCCTGTAGTTCCAGCTATTTGTAAGGCTGAGGCAGAAGGATCGCCGGAGCGCAGCAGGTCGAGGCTCCGGTGGCCGGAAGCAGCCACTGCACTCCAGTCTGGGCGACAGAGTGAGACTCCAACTCAAAAAACAGAAAGAAAGCTTATGTGTCAAACTTTAGTTTGTATATAATAATTTCTTAGAAGATGTAAGGAGGGAGATTCCAAATAACAGGAATCTTCCAAAAAAAATCACAACTTACTTTTTTTTATATATTTTTATATTTTAAAAAGATATTTCCAGCAAAGTATACACATTATTTAATTTTGTTCTAGTTGAACATACAGTTACCCAGATTAATCACAGCAAACATCCAGTTAAAATTAGTCATTTTAAATAGATGTTCTGATTTCCATCATTGAATTAATGATACTACAATTTTGAAACCTATGCTTATTTCTACTAGTATCAACACTTTTACTTTTCACTTTCCACTGATCTCTTACATAAAATTGAGGCAAGATGCAATAAAATATAAACATAATTGCATAAAAGAACACCACCAAAAAGACGTCAATACTAGTGAAACTAAGCTATTGGCTTGCAGGCAGCATGGCCACTGTAGGATAGCTCATTCATCAACTGATGTTCAAAAGTCTAAATTGGACACCCTAATAGCATTTTTTGTTTTAATATGTTATTTTTCAAAGCAGGGTTGGACATGAATGAAATGTATGAAAGTTTGAGAACCTCTTATTTATCCACTTCTATTTTTTCCTAGATAAAATACGTTTTACAATTTTTTCTTGCATGTGTACTATAAAAATACTACATTTGATGGTGCAATTAAAAATTTTTTTAATGGTGCTTGGTTTCTCTGAACACTTAGTATTTTGATGTTGTAGTGTTGTCTCACCAAGAGTTTTGTGAATTTACTTATTAATGAAAAGAAATATTTAGTTGGTGCATAGAGGATAAAGATTTTGTAGGTGTCATATTTGCATTCTTTTAAAAATTTTCCATAACCTGACTTTTGTCTTCATAGGCTTTTTCTGGAACTGTAATAGAAAAAGAGTTTTTATCACCCTCCTTGACACCACACCCATCCATTGCTCATCCTATGCTGCCCACCATTCCAGAACGAAAAGAAATTCTGTCAGAAGCATCAGAAGAAACTGTAAAGAGGGTTTCAAAGTTTAAAGCTGCCAGATTGCAACAGAAAATCTAGGCCCTTCCCGGAAAATGGAAATTTACATCCTAAAATCTAGTTGTGCATTTGTTTAGAGTATATATAGTAAAACATTACATGTAACTTGCAGTAAGGCATCCTGTGTTGGTTTGGCAAAACATTCTTTTACCCTTATCAGTGGTATAAAACAAAATCAAAGTAACTGTTTGAATACTTTAATAGCTTGTTTTGTTAATTCTCTGAATACTGTCAACACTCTTCTCTAAGTTTGCCTTATGATGCAGTGGCAGCATTTTGAATTAATTTTCAAAGAATACTGTTCATATGCATTGTTTTTGTGTTTCAAACTAAATACAGGCAGTTTTGTACCAGCTGTGATGTTGTGCATACCATATGGACCATTTTAAAGAAAATTTTAGAATTTCAAGTAGATTCAACCGTTACATTATTTGCTTTCACATTTTAAAGGTACTTTTAAAAAAATCTACTTCTGGTAGATTTTTCAGCGAGGTGGCTACTTAAACAAGCTCTCCCCCTGACTGTCATACTGTAATCTTTAAGGCAGAAAACTACGTGTCTTCTATGGGAAAGTTTCTTTGTTTGGAAGAATGATATTTTGTAAAACTTTTTTTTTCAAGTAAAAATTTTATGAAACTTGGTCTCAAAAATGTTGTGAACTTTGATTCAAAATTTTGATATTTCTTTGATTCATATATTTGCGTATGCAACACACAATAGATCCTTGGATTCTTACAATTTCATAGGCTCTTTTTCTCCTTTAGTTTGTATACTTTCACTGGGATTGTGTTTTTAGAGAAGGAAAAGTCTAGGCACTAAAAATAGAAATAGATTTTTAAAAATAAAAAATGTTTTCAATTTAGTCTTCCCAAAAGTTTTATTCTTTAAGGCAATTTTCATACTAGTATGTAACTGAAATAACATATTTACTTTTAGAAGAACTCCTTAAAATAAGGATAAATTTATTCTAACATTGAAAATTATACTGCAAGTTAATCATTAGCTTGATGCATACTAAACTGTGGCTTTTAAAAAGCATTCTGCATTAGTACTAAAATAAGCCATCAATGCCAGTCCACCCTCTATTCATGGCTAAATATTTAAAGGTTATTTATAGCTTCTTTAATGAATTCTTGCTTAAACAAAAGTGAAATTATGTCCTAGAAAAGTAGAAGCTATTTGTAACTAGAACAGCACAACTGTAAAAGTTCTATGAATATGTATTTTAATGGTAAGGGGGTGAGCTTGAATCCTACTAGTAAATGGATAATTCAGAACAGAAACCAAGTTTGAAAGATTGCCTAAAAATGTAGGTTTGTTCTTTAGTAAATTGTGATCAATTATACATATATTTTGTAGTTAAAAACTTTTTATTTCAGTTCATCCCCCGCTTCCCACCAAAATCAAGCAAAAAATGTGTACACACACACACACACACGCACGCACGCACGTACGCGCGTGCACACGCACGAGCTCCCATTTGGAGTTGCTATTCACAAGAGCTTTTCTGAGCTCCCATTTGGAGTTGCTATTCACAAGAGCTTTTCTGTGCTAAATTTTTCTCCCAGAACAAACTATTGCAGAACTATTTTGGTTTTCTTAACAAACATGTAATTTCAAGAGTACTGTTTTTTAATTTTTCATGTTTATAAACTTGATTTTTTAGTATGTTGTCTGTATTACTTTCAACTTTGAACTTTTGTTTTTGAACTAATTTTAGTCTTACAGAACAATTGTACAGAAGCAGTACTGAGAATTCCCATATACCCTCTCATATAGCCTAACATAATTATCAAAACCAATTTTACATTGGTGGGATAGTGTTAACAAAACTACAGATCTTAAATTTCACCAGCTGTTTTACTAATGTTTTTTTGTTGTTGTTGTTCCAGGATCCTATCTATGACCTATGATCCTATCTTGCATTTATTTGCTCTTATTGTTTTTTAGTCTCTTCCAATCTCTGATAGTTCTTCAGTTTTTCCTTGACTTTCACATTTTTGAAGAGTACTTGCCAGGTATTTTGTATATGTTCCTAAGTTGGGTTTGTTTGATATACTCACGGTTAGAATGAGATTTTGTAACTTTGACAAGGATATCATAGAAATATATCAAGAGGTACATTCTAAGCGTATCATTAAGTTCCTTATTGTGGTGTGTTAGCCTTGATCATTTGGTTAAGGTGGTGTCTGCCAGGTATTTCCACTGTGAAGTTACTATGTTTCCCTTTGTAGGTAATAAATATCTTGGAGATACATTGAGACTATGCAAATTTGCATTTATTGGTTGATATTGTCTGTAACAGTTATCACAGTGGTGTTTGCCTAAAGGTGATTTTCCATTTCACCTTTTCCTTCTACATTTATTTTTGGAATTCTTCTGTAATAAAAGCTGTGCCTCTATTACCCCTCCTTTTATTTATTTTATTTGATTATTTATATCACTGTGGACTCCTGGGTATTATTTTATCTTGTGGGTATTACTTTATCTTATTTTATCTTTGGTCATTGTTTTACTGCTCAAATTGTTGTACATTTGGTCATTAGGAAAACTCCCTTGAGTTGGCTTCTGAGATCTTTCAACAAACTCATTTTTCTTTGAACATTCTTTATTATTCTTTGATACCACAGAATGTTGCAGGCTCATCTTGCATTGTTTTCTGCCCTAGCCCTGGAAACAACCACTTCTTCAAGGCGTTCTGGTTCCTTTAATTGGAGAATGGTGTTTAGAAACCAACATCTGTCCATCTAAGTGTGCTTATTGCAGCTGGGCATCATTGCTTCTTGACATTTTCAGCAAGTAGAACTAGGAAATATATGTACGTACACTAAATATATGTATTGACACATTTATATACCTTTCTGTCTATGCTTATCAAAAGTTTCTGGTTTAGCCTTTTTATATTTCTTCTGTACGAATAGCACTGATACTTCTGATTCTAATTTAATACCACAGGAGTCATTTCTCTTTTTCATTATTTGTTACTTTCTTCAATGTTGAGAAGTCTGTTTCTTATCTATAATATATTTACTTACTGTTTTTTTCTGTCTAATACACATGTAGTTTCAGAAGTACTAATTCACGTCCCCAAGAGAGACACATTTATTAACTATATTTCACTACTTGCATATACTTCTTGTTGTCTTTTGCCTCTTTTTATCAGTCAGAAAACTTTTTCAGAGTTACTTAGGTTAGTTGTTTTCTTTCCTGCCCTCTTCATTGTGTTGTTATTCATTTGTATTGTACTTAGGTCCATTTGTTACCGTTTGTGTTCACTCCACATCCTGGTTGACTTAATTATTTATTTTGGGGCTTTGAGAAACCTGAATTCTTCTAAGAGTCTGAGCTATGTGAAAAGTGTCAGCCCTCCTCATTCCTTCTGCCCCATTTCCGTTCTCAGCTTCTTTCTATCACTTTGCCACCTGACCACTGTAGGTAACTAATCTCTAGTTTCTTGTTTAACCATTCTGTATTTCTTTTGTACAAATCCCCACCAACCTACTATAAATAACCAGTGATTTTAGTTTCTGGTTTAGCCTTTTTATATTTCTTCTGTACAGATAGCAAATAGAAAATATTGTATTTTCTTATGTGCCTTTTTTTTCTTACATGAAGTATGACATTCTCCATCGCATTTTAATATTTTCAATTAATACTGTGTCCTTACAATTTTTCTGTATCAGTTTATAGAGATTTTTTTTTTTAATAGAGAGATAGTACTACGTGGTGCAGGCGATAGTTTTTTTCAGCCACTTTTCTACGTATGAGGATTTAGGTTGTCTCTGATATTTTGCAGTTATGTGTAATGATGCGATGAATAACTGTCTATATGCATTTTTGTTTTATTAGAGGTGTTTCAGGGTAAATTCCTAGAAGTAGGACTGATGGACCATATGTACAATTACTGTATGATTTCTTTAAAACATAGTACTGTTTTACAATGTATTTGTTTTGTTTTGTTCCCATATTGATGTCATGGTTTTAACATATAAACTTATATATCTATCTACAGTTCGTTATTGATTTTTTAAAATGATTCTAGGATAGTATAGTATCTTAAAGGGGCTTCCAAATTATTAAAGAATACTAAAGTATTGCATAGTGATTATGTTCATTTCACTGAAAATTGGTATTGGGTTTGAAATTAGTCATGCGTGTGATTTATAAGATTTGTAAGAACTTTCCATTCATTGGAATAATTCCTAATGTATAAAAATCCATGTATCTATTTATTTTACAGATTTGTTTCCACCATAGGAAACAGCTTTTCAAGTATAAAACTAATCTTTATCCATGTGTTCTTTAGGTGCATGGCACGTAACCGTCAAGTAAATTCATTTAGTAAATTCATTAAAAAATTCACTTAATAATCCCTTAATTACAATAAATACTTAAAATTTATATATTTAATCCATTGGTCAGTGTTATTAAATTTTTACACTTTAAAATGCTTTCTTAGTGTTTAAAATTTTATTTTGGAAGATTAATGTTTAGAATTTTTAAAGTTTTTGCAGTCCCCTTACCCGGTAAGTCACAAAAATTAAATTTTTTTGAGCACTATGTGTCTAACTTTTTTTTATGCTTTATGTGGGTTATTTAATGCTCACAGCAACCCAGTGAGGTAGGTACTGTTATTTTATCTCCACTCACATACTATTTAAGAAATGAGGAAACTAAGAGATTAACATTTTAAGCCACACAGATGTTAAGTAGGCTAAACCTAGGCAGCCTTGCTCCAGAATCAGCTGTCTTAGCACATTTTTTTGACTTTTTTTTGTGCATTGTCTGCACTCTAAACAGAGCACTTAGCTAGTTAAGGAAATGTGTGATCTGTATGATATCTTCTTAGTCTTGCTTATTTATAAAGAGGTCACTGTTTATCTTAATGTGAAACCTGTTTGGTTTGTTAAATTTCATACATGAGAGAATTCACTTTGACTTGGTGGAATGGGGGTGGAGTTTCAATGATGTTATTTGGCTATATGCATAAAAGAAAGAATTATGCAGATGATGAATAGCAAACATAAGAAGAGAAGTAATCAGTGTAACAGAATTTCTCTGAAAAACTCCTTTTTTCTCTTTGTGAATTTAAGCATTAAGTATATGTGAGTTTAGAATAAGTATATCAAGTGGCCTGATAGTGACCTTTTTATCCCTAATGATGGTTTTTTTTGCCCGAAAGTATAATATGGCTAAGTATTTTCATAGTATAATAGGTTCCATCGTGTGTGTGTGTGTGTGTGTGTGTGTGTGTGTGATCTGTTTTGTCTCATATGTATATGTACATGCACCTAATAGAGTTATGTTATTAAGTGCTTGACAGACTCTTATGTCAAGTTTAGTCTGTGTTGATTGTATTTACTCTTACTGGGACAACTTCTGCTATCTTTGAGCATTCTATATACCCAACTTGTTTATTGCCTTTCCTTCCCCTCTTTACTATCGTTCAGATTAAGTGCTTCTCCCTTTCTCCCTCCTCTATGTTAATTGGGAAGTTGTATATTTGCTAAAATATATTTTAATTTTTTTGGCACTTAACTTTAAAACTGTGTACTATTATAGATACATTCTTCCTAGACAGTATTGTGATCACTCCATTTTAGTGCTTACAGTACTTTGGTTCTAATTTTTTTTAACGGCTTTATTGAGGTATAATGTACATACCATGCCATCCATTTTTAAGCATGCACTGTGGGACTTTCAGTAGATTTTGATTGGTGCTATTTTCCCCACAATTCAGTTGTAGAACATTTTCATTATGTCAGAAAGATCCCTGTGCCTGTTGACAGTCAATTCACGTTCTGATCTCCAGTCCCAAGACACCTTAACTAATGTGCTTTCTCTGTAGATTTCTCTTTTCTGGACAATTAATATAAATAGAATCATACAGTATGTAGTGTTTTGCATTTGTCTTTTGGTTAGTATAAGGTTTCTGGGGTTCGTTGGTTTTTAAAATCAGACATCAGCAATTTATTCCTTCTTATTGCTGCATAGTATTCCATTGAATGGATATACCACATTTTGTTTGTTCACAAATTGGTGGACCCTGGATTGTTCAGGCTGTTATGAATAATGTTGCTATGAATATTTGTATACAAGTCTGTGTGTGAATATGTTTTTATTTATTTTGGATAAACATCTAGGAGTGGAATTTTGGAATGGGTGGCAAATTTAGGCTTAATATTTTAAGAAATTTTGACATTTCCAAAGAGGCTGCATCATTTTGCATACCCATCAGCAGTATATGAGGTTTCCAGTCTCTCCTCCTCCTTGGCGGCACTGTTACTATCTTTTGTTTTGGTTTTTTTTGTTTGTTTTTTTTGTTTGAGTTGGAGTCTCACTCTGTCGCCCAGACTGGAGTGCAGTGGCTGCTCCCGGCCACCGCAGCCTCGACCTGCTGGGCTCCGGTGATCCTTCCACCTCAGCCTTCCAAGTAGCCGGAATTACAGGCATGTGCTACCATGCCCGGCTGATTTTTTTGATTTTATTGTAGAGATGAGGTCTCGCCAAGTTGCCCAGGCGGGTCTCGAACCCGCAGGCTCAAGCAATCCACTCACCTCAACCTCCCAAAGGCGCGGGATTACAGGCTGAGCCACCGAGCCCGGCTTATCTTTTGTATTAAAGCTGTGAAACACTATCATTGTTTTCATTTATATCTTTCTGGTAACTAATGATAAAGATCTTTTCATGTGCATTTAGTAATGTACATCATTTTTATAGTATCCATAAGTCTGTGGCTTATCTTTGATTTTTTATTGTTGTCTTTTGAAGCACAAGAATCTTTAGTTTCACTGAGGTCCAGTTGGTAAGTTTTTTCTTTTATGAATTGTGCTCTTGGTTCTTATCTAAAATTTGTTTGCCTAACTAAAAATCACAGAAATTTTTCTCTCATGTTTTCTTCTGGAAGTTTTAAAATTTTAACTCTTGGAGTTAGGCCTGTGATCTCTTTTGAGTTAGCTTTTGTGTGTGGTGTGAGTCAAGGATCTAAATTCAACTTTTTGTGTGGATGATTTTGATGCCCATTTAATAGTTGTAGAACTATTGAGAAGACTGTTTTTTTTTTTTTTTTTTGTTACAATGAATGTCTTGGCATTTTTTGAAAACAATTGGCCATAAATGTAATACTTGTTTACTTACAGTTGTTTCACTTTTTGTCTATTTTTATATCGCTATTAAATGGTCCTGATAACTGTGGCTTTACTTATAATAAACTTTCAAATAGGAAACTGTTAAGTCCTTCAACTTTTTCCTTTTTCAGAATTGTTTTGACTATTCTTGCTTCTTTGCATTTCCATGTAAATTTTAGGATCAGCTTATTATCTTCTGCAAAAATGCCTGTTGGTATTTTTATAGGGATTGTGATGAATTTGGGGAGAATTGCCATACTTATATTGAGTCTGCTAATTCATGAGCATGGACTGTGTGTTTATATCTTGATTAATTTCTCTCAGCAGTATACAAAACTTGCTTTCAAAACATTGTTTTCAGTGTATAACTGCTTTTATACTTCTTTTGTTAAATTTATCTTTTAATTTTTAATTCTTTTAGATGTAATTGTTAATGGAGTTATTTCCTTAATGTCTCTTTTGAATTGTTCATTCCTGGACTATAGAAATACAATTGATTTTTGTATATTGACTTCATATTCTGCAACCTTCCTGAACTCATTTATTAGTTCTTGTTAGGGTGTTTGTGCATGTGTAGTGTGCGTATTCTTTAGGATTTGCTATATACAAGTTTATGTTGTTTGTGAATAAAGAGAGTTTTACATTTTTAAAATCTGAATTCCTTTTCTTTTTCTTGCTTGATTGTGCTGTCTATAATCTCTAGTAAACATTGAAATTGTGAGAACAGGTAATGCTGCCTTTTTTCTGATCATAGGGAGTGGTATTCAGGCTTTCATTATTAAGTGTGATATTGATTTGGGGTTTTTGATAGCTGCTTTTTATTACATTGAGCAAACTTTTTATTACTGGTTGGACTTTTCATAAATGTAGCTGTATTTTGTCAAATGCCTTCTAGTCATCTATTGTTCTTTATCAGTATGATATATTACGTAATTGATTTTCTGATATTAAACCCTGCATTCCTGGGATGAATCTCACCCTTGTATATATGCATAATCCTTGTAATATGTTACTAAATTTGGTTTGCTGTTATTTTATTGAGGATATGTGTGTGTATATTTATAGACCGTATGTGTATAATACAATAGATCATTGTATTGGTCTATTCTATTCTTGTGATGTCTTTATCTGACTTTGTATAAGGATAATATTGGTCTCACAGAATGCAGTGAGCAGTGTTGTTTTCCTTTTGATGAGTTGTGAAGGACAGGTATTATGTTGTCTTCAAATGTGTGACAAAATTTATCAGTGAAACCATCAGAGCCTGAACTTTTCTTTGTGGAAGATTTGTAATTGCTATTCAGTTTCTTGTTTTAAGTTTATGTAGATTTTATATTTCTTGAGCTTCTTTTGGTAGTTTGCCTCTTTCATTTGTCATCATAAAGCTATCCATAGTATTCCCTTATGGCTTATTTAATTTCTTAGAGTTAGTAGTGATTTTAGTTTTTAATTTTGCTGATTTGTCTTATTTGTCTTGGTCAGTCTACCTAAAGGCCTGTCAGTTTTGTTGATCTTTTTCAGAGAAACATTTTGATTTTGTTGATTTTTCTTTGTTTTTCTTTCTGTTCCATTGATTTCTACTCGAATCTTTATTTCCTTCCTTCTTTGCTTTGTGCTTAGTTTGGTCCTTTATAGTTTTTTAAGGTGTTAAGTTATGGATTCGAGACCACTTTCTTCTAATATAGGTATTTAAAGATGTAAATTAACCTCTAAGCATTAACCCTTAGCTGCATCCAGTGAAATTTGATTTATTTTTATTTTTATTTAGCTAAAGTATTTTCTAATTTTTCTTGAGATCTTTTCTGACTCATGGGTTAATGAAATATATATTGTTTTTTTTCCAAATATTAGTGGTTTTCTCAAGTTTCTGTTGTTGATTCTCACTTTAATTTTGTTTAATTTTTTGTGTGTCTGGAGAAAATAATGTGTCTTTAGTTTTAAAAATCGTTAAAACTTATTTTTAATGGCAGCCTATGTTGTCTCTTGTGTGCTTCAAAAGAGTATGTATACTGTTGTTTTATGGAGTGTTCTGTAGATGTCATGTTAAGTTCACTGATACTGTTGTCTTTTGTATTCTGATTTTTGGTCTGCTTGTTCTGTGATTGAGAATGGGGTGTTGAGGGCTTGCCCTGTTGTTAAATGTTCACATCTTTACGTTTTGTTAGTTTTTGCTGCATGTGTTTTCCTTTCTTGGTTCTGTTGTTAGGTGCATATGTATTTGTCATTGCTATATGTTCTGATTAATCGACATTTCTATTTATTTATTTATTTATTTTTCCTCTAGTATCATTTTAGTTTTAAGTCTATGTCTGTTTTGTTTGATATTTTGGTTACTTCTGCTGTATTATGGTTATGTTTACATGGTATATCTTTTTCTATCCTTTTAGGTGCTGCCTATTTGATTTTGAATTTAGCATTTGTATCTTGTAGACAACATGTGGTTGAATCTTGTTTTTTAAAAAATTGATTCTGTTAGTCTAACCTTCCGATTGGCATGTTTCTTAATTCATATAATTATTGGTGTAACTTATTTATATCTACCATTTACTGGTTGTTTTTTATGTGTCTTGTATCTTCTTTTGTTTCTGTTTCTCCTTGATTGCTTTCTTTGCGTTAAATTCTTTCTAGTCTAAACTTTAAATTCCTTTACAAAATACTGGACTTTAAAAAATAACAGCATACATTTATTTCTCATATTTGTAGAGACTGGGAAGTCCAAGATCAAGGTACCAGCTGACTTGATTCCTGCTGAGGACTCTCTTCTTGCCTTGCAGATGGCCTCCTTTTCACCGTGTTCTTCCATAGTGGAAGCGAGCTTTACTATATTTCTTAAGTTATTTCTTAGGGTTGCTCTAGAGGTTACTGTATGCATTTTAACATCGTAATCTACTTCAGAACAATACTTAATTTCAGTAAAATATAGATACTTTGCTTCCATATAACTTTAGTTTCGTCCTTCCTTTGTCCTATTATTATATTTTACAACAACACAACATTATAATTATTTTTTCCATGCAATTATCTTTTAAATAGGAGAAGAAAACTAAAAAGATATATTTTACTGTCTTTATATTTGCCTACATAATTACTTTGCTGGGGCTTTTAATTTTTTACATGGATTCAGGTTACCATCTGATCTTGTTTCCTTTCAACCTAAAGTACTTTATTTAGTATATATTGTAAGTATATTTTCATAGCAATAAATTATCTTTATTTAGGAAAATATTTTTGTCTTCTTTTTTGAAGCATAGTTTTACTGGATATAGAATTGTTTGGCAGTATAGAATTTTATACCAGTTAATCCTGGCCTTTTTTTTAAAGTTAAGAAATCAGCTGCTAATTTTACTGAGTTCCCCTGTGTATGATGAGTCCATTGTTTCTTGCTGCTTTCAAGATTTTGATGTATGTAGGTGTGGCTATCTTGTTCTACTGGGATTTCATTGAGCTACTTGGATATCCAAAAGACCCGGAGTTTATTTGTAAAAAATTGTGTATTTATTTATACATGTTTAAACTTCAGTCACCTTCAAAGTACTCTCCATTTGATGCAATACACTTATCAAGATGCTTTTTATACTGAGTAAAACATTTTTTGAACTTGTCAAGTTTGATGTCTTTTAGTGCTTCTGTTGTTGTTTCACTTCTTCCAAGTTGGCAAAATATTACCCTTTGAGAACTTTTTTTTTTTTTTACCCAGGGAAAGGAAGAAAAGTCTCTCTGAGCAAGATTAGGCGAATAGGGAGGGTGGGGCACAGGGTTCATGTTGCTTTTGGTCAAAACTATTGGACACTCAGCATGCTGTGGCCAACATGTTGTTTTGATGGAATAACCAGCCATCAGTTTGCCTCAGCTTGGGATGTTTCTTCCACAAACCATGATGCAACCTTCTCTAAACTTCCAGATAAAAACTTTGGTTGATCCGGAGGAACAAACTCCAAGTGTATTTCAAGGGGCCCACCCTCCAAAAAGGTAATTCAGGGTTTTTGGGGTAGATTAAGTTTTTTTTAAAAAACAAATTTGGCAAGTTTTTACACATTGAAAACTTTTATGGCCTTACTTCAAAAAACTTCAAAACTCCTACAGAGCCTTTACTCTCTTTCTGTGATTCTCATTATATATTTATATGTGTGTTGGTATGGTTGGCTTTATCTCACAGGTTTCATGTTGGTTCATTTTGTATTCTTTTTTCTTTCTGTTCTTCAGATTGTAGAATTTTCTTTGAGTTCACTGATTCTCCTTTCTGTTGAGTTCATCTAGTGAAATTTTCACTTTTCTTTTCAACTCCAGAATTTCCATTTGATTCTTTTGTAATTTTAATCTCTTTATTGGTGTTCTCTATTTGATTAATCATTGTTTTCATGCTTTGTTTAAATGTATTTTCTTTTTCTTTGAACATATTTATATTGGCTGGTTTGAAGTCTGTCTGCGAAGTAGTCCAACATTTGGGACCACTCTGAAACAGCTTCGGTTTACTGATTTTTTTTCCAGTGTATAATCCATACTTTCCTATTTAAAACTGGACATTTAAAATAATCCATTGTAACACCTCGGTTCTGATCTCCTCCTACCTGAGAATGATTGTTTTGTGACTTGCCTGGATTGATTATGAGAAGTCTGTTTTTTCTACAGTTTGTGACCTCTAATGTTTCTTCTTAGTTTTTAAAAAGCAATTTTTAATTTTAAGTTTGCCTACTTATGAGTTACGTTTGGATCAGTATGTCTTAGTGACTTCCCAGTGAGTGGTTAGAGATTGTACTTAACTCTCTTGATCCAGTAAGGCTTTGTTCTTTGTCGGTGTCTCTGTATTGGTTTGGGAAAGACATTCAAAATTTATGCAGTTTGCAAGTCTTCTCCAGGGATGTTTAGATAGCTAGAGCTTTGTTAGATCTCTCCTCAGTATGTTTGTAGCCTTATATGCCCATTGCCTCTCAGAGTGTGAGCTTATCAAGGACCATGGTTCTTTCTGTTAAGCTTCCAGCCAATATGTTGTGTTTGTCTCTGGTTGGCCCAAGTAGTATTACAGCTTCAGGTCATCTGTGATGTGGGCCTTTTCCATGTTTGTGATTTTTGACAAAGCCCTGGGTATTGGGTTTTTCCACATTGCTTCAAATTGAGTCAACCCCCTACAGTATGAATCTTACCATTTTCTTACACTGTTAGAACCATTGCTCTGAAGGAACTGGGGTGAGGGAGAGTGGTTAAAATGCCACATACTCCCATCGTTTTTACCCAAGTTTCAGTAGTTTTCTTGAATAAATACTTCTTAGTTTGCATTATGCCTTGATCAATACTCAGAATCCTGAGTATTGTTTTTAATAGTTTTGTTTAGTTTTTAAAAATAGACTTTATTTTTTTAGAGCACTTTTAGCTTCCTGGTAATGTGGAGCAGAAGATACAGAGATTTCTCATATACCTCATACCCCTAGACATGCACAAACCCCATTATCCACATCCCCACCAGAGTGATGCATGTGACGTTGAGCCACCCAGAGTGTGTAGTTTACATTAGGGCTCACTCTTGGTGTACATTCTGTTGACTTGGGCGTATACTTATATAAGAACATGTACCCCCATCACAGTAACAAACTGAGTAGTTTTACTACCCCCAAAATCCTCTATGCTGTACCTTTTCATCCCTCTTTACACCACAGCAACGGGTAACACTGATCTTTTTATTGTCTCCACAGTTTTGCCTTTCCACTGTCAATTGGAATCATATAGCATGTAGCCTTTTCAGATTGGTTTCTTTCGTAAGCATTTACGTTTCCTCCATGACTTTTCATGGTTGGATAGCTCTGAAATAATACTCCATTGAATATACCACAGTTTATCTATTCACCTGCTGAAGGACGACATCTCAGTTGCTTCCAGGTTTTGGCAATTGTGAATAAATCTGCTATAAACAATGAGGAGGTTTTCAGCTGCTATAAACCATGAGCATAAGTTTTCAGCTCCTTTGGATACCAAGTGGCATGATGGCTGGATCGTGTGGTAAGATTGTTTTGTAAGCCGGGCTCGGTGGCTCAGCCTGTAATCCCGCGCCTTTGGGAGGCTGAGGTGAGTGGATTGCCTGAGCCCGCGGGTTCGAGACCCGCCTGGACAGCGAGACCTCATCTCTACAATAAATCAAAAAATCAGCCGGGCGTGGTAGCGCATGCCTGTAATTCCGGCCACTCGGAAGGCTGAGGTGGAAGGATTGCCGGAGCCCAGCAGGTCGAGGCTGTGGTGGCTGGAAGCGGCCACTGCACTCCAGTCTGGGCGACAGAGTGAGACTCCAACTCAAAAAAAAAAAAAAAAGACTGTTTTGTAATTAACTGCCCAATTGCCTTCCCGTGTAGCTGTACCATTTTGCATTCCCACCAGCAGTGAATGATGGTGCTCGTTGCTCCGTGTTCTCACCAGCATTTCGTGTTGTCACGTTCTGGATCTTTGCCATTTGAATGGGCTTGTAGTGGTAACTCGTCATTTTTGCATTTTTCTGGTAATATGTTATGTGGAGCCTCTTGTCAGCTGCTTCTTTCCATCTGCATATCTTTTTGGTGAGGTGTCTGTTAAGGACTTTGGCCCCCTTTTTAGTCAGGTTTGTTTTCTTATTGTGTTAGTTTAGAGTTCTTTGTGTATTTTAGATTATAATTTTTTGTCAGAAATATCTTTGCAAATACTGTCTATGGTCAGTCATTCATTCACATGACTGTGTCTTTCACAAAGCTGAAGTTTTAATGAAGTCTGGCTTATCAATGCATTCTTCCATGGATTGTACCTTTGTTGTTGTATCTAAAAAGTCATTGCCTAATCCAAGGTCATCTAGATTTTCTCCCCTACCTTCTAAGAGTTTTGCATTTTATATTCAGGTGTGTTACTCATTTTGGGTTGATTTTTGTGACGGATGTAAAGTCTGTGTTTAGATTCCCCCTCCTTTTTTGCCTGTAAACATCAAGTTGCCCAGTTCTATTGTTGAAAAGACTTTCTTTGCTTCATTGCATGGCCTTTCCTCCTTTGTCAAAGGTCAGTTGTCTATATGTAGCCCTATTTCTGGGTTCTGTATTTTGTTTCATTGACCTGTTTTCTTTTACCAGTACCGTACTGTCTCGATGACTGTAGCTTTGCGGTGAGTCTTGAAGTCAGGAAGTGTCAGTCTTCCAACTTTGTTCTTCTCCTTCAATATTGTGTTGGGTATTCTGGGTCTTTTGCCTCTCCATGTAAACTTTAGGTCAGTTTGTTGTATGCACTAAATAACTTGCTGAGGTTGTGATTACGTTGAATCTATAGATCAAGTTGGAAAAAACTGACATCTTGACAATGTTGACTGTCCTAACCTGAACATGGACTACCTCTCTATTTACTTAGTTCTTGTTTGATGTCTTTTGTCAGAGTTTTATAGTTTTCTCTATATAAGTCTTCGTACAAACTTTATTCAATTTATACCTAAATATTTTATTTTGGGGGTGCTAATGTAGATGGGATTGGTTTTTGAATTCCAAATTCTACTTGTTCTCTGCTGTTGTGTAGGGAAGTGATTGATTAGTTCCAGGAGGTTCTTTTTTTTGTCCATTCTGATTTTCTACAAAGATGATCATGTCATCTGAACAAAAATAGTTTTGTTTCTTTCTTCCAAATCTGGATGCCTTTATTTCCTTTCTTGGTCTTATTGCATTAGCAAAGACTTCCAGTATGATGTTTAAAAGGAGTGGTGAGAGGGGGATATCCTTGCCTCGTTCCAGATCTTAGTGGGAAAGCTTCAAGTTTTTCACTATTAAGCATCATGTTAGCATGGAGTTTTTTGTAAGTTTTTTAAGAAAAATCAAATTGAGGATGTTACCTTTCTTCCTGATTTACTGAAAGTTTTTATTATGAGCCTCATGCTTTTTCTTTTTCAATCAGTTGATGAGATCATGTGATTTTTCTTGAATTTGTTAATGTGATGAAGTGCATTAATTAATTTTCAAATGTTGAACCAACCTTGCAAACCTGGGATAAATCCCACTTGGCCATGGTCTGTGATCCTTTTCATACATTATTGGATTCAGTTTGCTGATATTTTTGTTAATTTTTTTTTGCATCTACATTCATGAGAGATACTTTTCTGTATTTTCTTGTAATGTCTTTACCTGCTTTCAATATTAAGGTAATGGTAAACGCATAGAACGAAAATAGATTGGAGATAATTGGTATAGTATTTTTCTTAAATGTTGAGTAGACTCACCAGTGTCCCCATCGAGGCCTGGTGCTTTCTCTTTTGGAAAGTTCTTAAGTATTGATTTGATTTCTTTAATAGAGACAGTATTATTCTGATGGTCTGTTTCTTGTGTGAGTTTTGGCAGATTGTATCTTTCAAGGAATTGGTCCTTTTCATCTAGGTTATCAAATTTTGGGGAATAGAATTGTTCCTAGTGTTTCTTGGTTATCCTTTTAATCTCCTTGGGATCTGTAGTGACATTCCCTTTTTCATTTCTGATATTAGCAATTTGTGACCTCTCTCTTTTTTCTTAGTTAGCCTGCCCGGAGGCTTATTGATTAAAAGACAGCTTATGGTTTGGTTGATTTTGCTCTATTGATGTCATGTTTTCAATTTCATTGATTTTTGCTTTAATTTTTAGTTTTTTTTCTCCTTACTTTAGAATTAATTTGCTCTTCTTTTTCTTATTTCCTAAGGTGGAAGCTTAGCTGATTAATTTTAGATTTCTTTTTGATAATGTATGCTTCAGTGTTACACATTTTCCTCTAAGCACTGCTGTCACTGCATCCTACAAATTTTGATAAGTTGTGTTTTACTTTTGTCTCAAAATATTTTAAACTTTCTTTTGAGGTTTTTTTTTTTTTTTAAACTGATGTCATCTAGAAGTATGTTGATTAATCTCCAAGTATTTGTAGGATTTTTTTTTGTTACTGATTTCTAGTCTAATTCCATTGTGGTCCAAGAACAGACACTGTATAATTTCTATTTTAAATTTGTTAAGGTGTGTTTTATAATTCAGACTGTGATCTCTCTTGGCTAATGTTGCATTTTAGTTTTTAAAAAGTGCATTCTGCTGTTGTTGACTGAAGTAGTCTACAGATGACTATTATATCAGTTGATTGATGGTGGTGTTGAGTTCACAGCTTTGTCCTTAACTGATTCTCTGCTGTGTCTGTCCATTTCTGATAAAAGGGCATTGAAGTCTTTAAGTATAGTAGTGGATTCATCTAGTTCTTCTTATTCTGTCAGATGCTGGCCTCTTGTAGTTGATGCTCTGTTGTTGGGCAGTGTCTGTCAAGGGCTGCTGTGTCTTGGAAAACTGGTCCCCTGTGTCGTTATGTAATGCCTCCCCTCCTTTTCTGATTAGTTTTCCTTGATCTGAAGTCTGCTCTGTCTGAAATTAATATAACTACTGCTTTCTTTTGATTAGTGTTAGCCTGGTGTATCTTTCTCTATCCATTTACTTTTTTTTTTTTTGAGTTGGAGTCTTACTCTGTCGCCCAGACTTGAGTGCAGTGGCAACTCACAGTGACTGGAGCCTTGACCTGCTGGGCTCAGGGGATCCTTCTGCCTCAGCCTCCTAAGTAGCTGGATCTATAGGCGAGTGCCAACATGCCTGGCTAATGTTTTGATTTATTCTAGAGATGAGGTCTCATCAAGTTGCCCAGGCTGGTCTTAAACCCCTGGACTCAGGCACCTTTCGCCTCTGGGTCCCAAAGTGCTGGGATTATAGGCGGGAAGCACCACACCTGGCCCGATTTACTTTTAATCTATGTGTGTCTTTATACTTAAAGTGAGTTTTTGTAAACAGTATGTAGTTGGGTCTTGTTTTTTGTTTCACTCTGACAATCTGTCTTTTAATTGGTACATTTAGATTATTGACATTTAAAATTATTGATAGTTGGATTACTATCTACCATATTTGTTACTGTTTTGTATTTGTTACCCTTGTTCTTTGTTCTCTTTTTGTCTTCTTCTCTTTCTCTACCTTTTTGGTTTTAATCGAGCATTTTATATGATTCAGTTTTCTCTACTTAGCATAACAGTTACATTTTTGAAAAGTTTTTTTTAATGGGTGCCCTAGAGTTTGCAATACATCTTCAACTAATCCAAATCCATTTAAATAACACCATAGGTCATTGTTGCAGCCATTACCTTACTAGACTCTGGTGTGGCCATGTGGTCTTTGAGCTATGGCTGTCACCATGTTTCCTGGCTTTGGTCCCTTTCCCTACCTTGGAAAAGCAAATCTCTCTCTCTCTCTCTCTCTCTGTCTCTAACTCTCTAACTCTCTAATTTACTTTTTAAATAAACTATATTCTCTAATCTAAAATAAATAAATAACACCATAACATTTCATGGGTAATGCAAATATAATACTTCTCATTTCTCCCTTCCGGAAGTTTCCTTATATTGCTGCTCTCATTCATTTCACACAGAAGCATTTATATGTACATAAATATGTATAATCAACTACATTATTTCTGTTATTTTGAACAAACTATTATCTGTTAGCTCACTTAAGAATAAGAAACTTAAGTTATTTTTTCTTCACTTATTCCTTTTCTGATGCTTATTATGTAGATCTGAACGATACCATTTTCCTTCTCTCTAAATGACTTCTTTAGCATTTCTTTCAAGGCAGGTCAACTGGCAACAAAGTTCCTCAATTTTTGATTATCTGAGAAAGTTTTTATTTCTCCTTCACGTTGTCTTATTGTTATTTTTATTTTAGAGATGAGGTCTTGCACTATTATTGTCCAGGCTGGAGTGCAGTGGTGTGATCATAGCTCACTGCACCCTCCAACTCCTGGGCTCAAGTGATCCTCCCACCGCAGCCACCCAAGGGCTAGGATTATAGACATGAGTCACCACAACCACGCCTTCATTTTTGGAGGATATTTTTCTCAGGGTGTAGAATTCTAGGTTGATAGCTCTTTTCTCTTGACACTTCAACTATTTCACTTCACTTTTCTCTTGCTTGCATGCTTTCTGAGAAGTTGGGTATGATTTCTTACTTGGGCTTCTCTGTAGAAAGTGTGTTTTTTCCTGACTTCTTTTGGAATTTTTTCTTTAGCTGTGATTTTCTGTCATTTGAAAATGACATGCCTTGGTACGGGTGTTGTTGCCATTTATCCTGCTTGGAGTTCTCTTGAGTTTCCTGGATATCTAGTTGGCGTCTGATATTAATTTGGAGGAAATTCTCAGTTATTATTGTTTGAAATTTCTTCTATTCCTTTCTCTCATCTACCGATATTCCTATTATGCATATGGTACACCTTTTGTAGTTGTCTCACAGTTCTTGGATATTGTGTTCTGGGTTTTTCAGCCTTTTTTATGTTTACTTTTCGGTTTGGAGGTTTCTGTTGAGATATCCTCAGACTCAGATTCTTAAACTGCATTCAATCTTCTGATTAACCCATCAAAGGCATTCTTCATCTCTGTTCCAGTGTTTTTGATCTAGCGTTTCATTTTGGTACTTTCTTAGAGTTTCCGTCTCTCTGCTTACGTTGCCCACTTGTTCTGCATAACATTCACTTTATCCACCAGAGCCAACTTAATCGAAGTTGTACTGAATTCCTGGTCTTATAATTTCAACATCCTTGTTGTGTTTGTGTTTGGCCCAGATGCATGCTCTGTCTCTTCAAACTATGTTTCTTCCTTGCTGTGATCTTTCCTGAATAGCTGGGAGTAGCATCCTGGGTAGAAGGAACTGTCGTAAATCGGTCTTGAGGAATGCAGTGGATAAAGTATTCGGGGAGGGGAGGAGTTGGATAGTTCTGCGATTGGGTCTTGGTCTTCTAGTGAGCCTGTGTTCACAGAGTGTGAGTTTCACATGTGCTTCTTATCTCCTCACCAGCCTCGTGTGGGACAGGATGACTAGAGTGGGTTTGAGTTTGGTATTTCCCTTCTCCCACATGGAAGGCAAGAGCTGGCTGAGATTGAGTATTTCCCCTCCCCCAGGTCAGTTACACTGATGAAACCCCAGCAAGTTATGCTCTGATTAAATACTTTGTCCTGCAGGCAAACCTTGTTAAGGACGACAGAATGTTTTGGTATATTGGATTTTTCTGCAATATTCACTGTGGAGCCTGGTACCACTCCTGGAGGTAAAACTCTCAGGAGTGTGTATGCAGTATAGTGAGTGGGTCCTCCTGGAGTTTTCAGCTCAGTTTTGTCCATGCTGAGCAGCTCGTCGGTTACAGTTCAGGTCTTCCCGCCTTGGCACTGTTTTCTGTGGAGCTTTCGGTTTGAGTAAGTTGCTCGAGTAAGTTCTGATTCTCTATTTGCCTATTTGTCTCTCCAGTTTCAGGAGCAACAGTAGTTTCCTTGTGCCCTCACTTCTCTTATGGATCTAAGAATTAGGACTTTTCACTTCACTCGGCTAGCCGTTGACGTGTTAGGATGTAGTGGCAACTTCCTGGCTTATATGCCAAACCAGAAACTAGAAGTCCAATTTTGTCCAAATTTATCTTTGCTTTTTGGGGAAAGTATTTGCAAAGATCCTTACTTTGTTTGCCATTCCTCTCAGTTATCTTTAATTATTTTTAGTGTATAAAAAATGTTAATGTGTACCCATGAATTTACCACGTTGAATGCTCTTCACTGCTTCTTCTACACTGAAGTTTCCACCTGATTGTATTTTCCTCTGGTCTGTAGACTTCCCTTTAATACTTTTTTTAATGCTGATGTGCTAGACCAAGTTCTGTCAGTTTTTCTCTGAAAAAAAGTGCGATTTTGCTAGGTTGATGGTGTGTGTGTGTGTGTGTGTGTGTGTGTGTGTGTGTGTGTGTGTGTCAAGGTTTATCTCTCGCTCAGGCTAGAGTACAGTGGTCTGATCATAGCTCACTGTAGTCTCAAAGTGGGCTTACGTGACCCTCCCCCCTCAGCTTCATAGCTTGGACTACAGGCACATGCCACTATGCCCAGATAATTTTTAAAATTTTTTTGTAGAGATGGGGGTCTCATCATGTTGCCCAGGCTGGCCTCAAACTCCCAGCCTTAAGCAGTCCTGCCTTGGCCTCCCATGGCTAAGCCCATGCCCAACCCATTTTTTTTTCCTCTCTCTACCACTTGAAGATGTTTTTCCATTGTCTTTTGCACTTTATGTTGCTGTCTTGTCTTTTGTTAGTCTTATTTTATCTTAGTTTCACTGTAGGTGATACATTTCTCCCCCAGTAATTTAGTTGTGATGTGTACAGGTATTTTTTGTGTGTTTAGTTTTGTCAGTATCTGTTTTGAGTCTTGGATATGTGGGTTTAGAGTTTCCATCAAATGTGAACATATTTTGGCTATATTTCTTCAAATATTGCTTTGTCTCCTATCTCTTTCTTTACTCCTTCTGGAACACCAGTGACATTTATGTTATAACTTTTACTGTCGCGTAAGGATGCTGAGGCTTGGTTCTTTTTTGTTCACTTCTTTTTGTTCAGTTTCATTTTGTGTAGTTTTTAATGATACGTCTTCAAGTTCACTGATTTTTTTTTTTGCAGTGTTTGATTTGCTCTTGATCACATCTAGTAAATTTTTTGTTTCAGGTATTTGTTTTTACCGCTAGCATTTTCTTTTTTTAAATAAAAACTTTCATTTCTCTTCAACGTGTTAATGTTTCTCTTCAAAATTTTAAGTATATTTATAATAGCTGCTTTAAAGTCCTCATCTGCTAATTCTATCATTTTTGTTATTTTTTTGTTCCTACTAACTGACTTTTCTCCAACTGTGGGTCACAATTTGGATCATATTCTTTTGTTTAGTAATTTTTTTATTTGTGTCAGAATTTTAAATTAATCTTTTCATTTTGGAATAAATCTAGATTTACAGAAAAAATATAAAGATAGTATAGAAAGTTTCCAAACATCCATCACCTAATTTCAGTGTCTCCTAATGTTAACATGTTGTATTACCAAGGTACATTTGTCAAAACTATACAGTACTATCAACTAAACTATAGACTTCATTTGAATTTTACCAGTTCTTCTGCCAATGACCTTTTGCTTTTTTGGGATCCATTCTAAGATACCTATTGTATTTAGTGGTCGTGTCTTCTTAGTTTCATCCTGTCTGTGACAGTTTCTCAGTTTCTTGTTTTTCATGACTTTTATACTTTTTATGACTTTTGTACTTTTTATGCTTTTGGCTTGGTAATTTTTTGGAATATTCCTCAATTTGGGCTTGTCCAGTGTTTTCTCTTGATCAGCCTTGAGTTGTGAGTTTTGGGAGAATACCATAGACATGAGGTGTCTTTCCCTGCACATCATAGCAAGATGTTGGTCTTGATTACTTTGTGAAGTTGGTGTTTGGTTGTTCTCTCCACTGTAAGGCAAATCTTATTTTGTTTGCATTCCTTCTCCCTGTGCTGTGGTTAAAAAAAAAAGTCTCTCGGGAAAGCCAGGATGATTATGGTAATGTCAGTCTTGTATTCCTGTTGTCCTACTGATGCAAAACACTTGTATCATATTTTTTTGTCCAGTTTCCTAGTTATTTATGGTAGAAGAGCAAATTCTGTACCATTTTCTCTTTCAAGATTCAGAAGTCCTCTCTGCAGGACCTCCCTATGTTAAGTTCATTGGAGTCTCTCAGTTAATTTTATGGCTTGTAGTTGCTCAGATCTTGACCCATGTGAAGGCTAACTCACAACTACTTCACAGCTACCTAGAGGAAACTTCGCAGGTACCTAGAGTCAGGCAGGTAAGAATGAGTTTCTTTGCTGAGTTTTCTCCCTCCCTCCCTCCTTCCCTGCCTCTCTCCCTTCCTCTCTCCTTTTCTTTTCTTTTCTTTTTGATAGTGGGACATTTTTTCTAATCTAACCTTTCACTCTGGCAACTCTGTCCAGTCTTTATATATGACCTTAGTTCTGACACCTTAGTTGAGCTCAAGGGCTTGCCTCCTATTTCCTGGAGTTTTTGTTTTGAGTTGGAGTCTCACTCTGTCGCCCAAGCTGAAGTGCAGTGGCATGCTCTTGGCCATCCCAGCGTTGACCTGCTGGGCTTCGGTGATCCTTCTGCCTCAGCTTTTCAAGTAGCCGGAACTACAGGTGCGCACTACCACGCCTGGCTAATTTTTGATTTATTGTGGAGACAGGTCTCGCCAAGTTGCATGGGCTGGTTTTGAACTCACGGGCTCAGGCAATCCACTCACTTCGGCCTCCCAGAGTGCTGGGATTACAGGCTGAACCACCGAGCCCGGCCTTTCCTGGAGCTTTTAAAGCATAAGTCCCTTGGTTAGGTCCCAGAACAGATCTAACTTGATGCCAAGGTTTTAACTTTTTTTTTTTTTTAAGCCACTGATAATTTCTATTGCTTTCTTGCAAGCAAGGCTCTGTATTTGAGAAGACAAATATTTTATTCAGAATTTCTAGAGGCTTTGTAGCAGGACAGTTGACAGAGCATATTGTCTAGTATTCTTGAGCATTTCCTCTGTATAAAGCACTGTGTTAAGTCCCACAGAAGGTAATACATCGCCTTCAAGTAATTCATCTTACATGGGAATGTAGGTTAAGTATAGGTCAGAGGTCAAAGTGCTATTAGAGGTATGCTATGGGAATTCAAACTTGGAGTCCTAGTGTCTTCTTTGAGGTAAAAGAATCGGCGACTGCTTCATGTCAGGAGGTACTCCAGAGGAAGGATCAAAAGGATGTATAGGACGGAAAGAGTTTGAGTATTGGGGACAGAGATAATAAAATTAGAACCTACACAGGAGTTTTATTTATGCTGTGTTCACATAATAAGAACCCTTTAATCTATTACCAGTATACATGTATTTTTGGAGACTAAAATTTTGGGATCCAAGTTTCTTTGCTAATGTATTTTTGGGGTCATGAAGCCAAACTAAAGGTAAGAATGAGCTGTTAGTGATGAATTGGGATATATCTTATTTTCAAGGGAAGAATGGTGCAATCTGGCAAAAATTATTGTGGAAACAAAATCTTGGTGCTTTAGGGCAGGCTTTGATATTCTGCGATATAGAGCAGTGTAGGCTAGATCCACCTGTAGTCACAAAGGCATAAGTTTATTTTTTTTTGCAGTTATTGGAAATCTTTCAAGGAGCACTTGTTAGGAGCTAATTGAGGTGTAACCAAGAAGCAGCACTCAGAACCTCTTCAGAAAAGTGAAGTTTGCAAATACTTGCTCGAAACTTGAATGTGCTTAAATACATGTAGCTCAGTGTGACCTGTGTAGGCTTTCCACTAGGCCAGGGCTCTTAACACTTTGCTCGCTGGTGTACTCAGACTTGACCTTGTGTGTGTCTTGTGTGTGGTTGCTGCCTATTCCAAATCTGATCTCTAGTGCATCCCTTCGTAAGAGTAACGAAGAAAGGCTCTATCGGTGTTGGAACTATGCGAAAATCTCTGAGAAATTAGGAAAATTTTCTGGAAATGTGTTGATATTTGAAAAGCAAGGAATTAAGTATTCAGTAACTGCACCGAGAGTTGATTAATGGGACAAAAACACAACCTGTATATCTGTGATCAGTTCTATATTAGATTTATTCTAAAACAAATGTTTTTGGAAAATGAGTTACATTCCAATGTAATCAACTAATTAGGGCTGGGGATGGGAAATTTCCTGATGCTTAATATCGGACTGATGAGGGAACACTCTCGTGCCGCTAATCCCAGGAACAGTGAGGATCTGAGGGTTCAGAAGGATTGAGTGTGGACTGTCCCTGGAAGAGCTGAGTGCTTCGCCATTGCTACGCTTCACGTCCTCCATCTGTGATATTTAACCCAGCTTCGCAAGCTTTAGGGGCTGCTTTCCTTTTCCATTTGTTTCTCTTGAACTGAAAAAAAAAAAAAAAGCTCAACTTTGAAATGTACTCGCCAGACAGAAGGAGTAAGTCATGAAGACTGAATACATCCATGGTAGCTTCAGACCACAACTGGCTGGCTTCAGTAGAAACGCACACCCTTCCGGATGGGGGCCATGATTGGCTTCGGTAGAAACGCACACCCTTCCGGATGGGGGCCGTGGGAGTTATCCATCCTTTGACACCCTTTCAGTGACCTGTGCTCGTCACTCCTGCAACATTCTCTTGCTTTGGGGATCAAAAATGGCAGATTTCTGTGTCCTGATAGCAAATGCGGCTGTTCTTATTGTTCATTTTAGCAAACTAATGACGTCTGTAAAAAGATGAACTAGTATTAAAAGAAATCAGATGTGTGTATTTGGTATGCAATATTTTTGTATTACAAATAGCTACATTCTAACCCACATTAACCCCATGATATGTGAATTTTGCCAACTCCTGCTGTGTCTTTTAAATCAAATCCAGTAAATCACTATGAATGTTCTAATTCCTAAACAAACTAGTCTTCCAGTAGAGGTACTTTAACACTGTACTGCAAATTAGACAACCTAAGATAAATGGACCATCTTTGTTAATTATGTAGTTTAATTGATCAAAACTACCAGATAGAATTTTATTTATAGTGGTTTTGCTTCATATCAAATTCTATACTATTAAATAGCCTGTGAGTCATCTATTTGGGGTCATTAAGATATATGCTGTTATTTAGCTTCTGTTAACCTTATTAAGTACCTTTTTTTTGTTCTAGTTCATGTCACAATATGAAATTGCTTTTAATTGAGATGACCAACTTCCATTAGGTTGTTCAACCTCCATTGTGTAGACGAACACAAAGCACTTTTCATTTTGGCTCTATTGATCGAGCAGCAATTTACTTGAACTATATTCAGAAGCTGGTCGAGGAAGATGGGAGGTTTCTTTAAATGTTCTTTTTGCTGGTGGTTTTTCTCTCTGGCATACCCCACTGTTTGCTTGTAACTAATTTGGCACACCAGTAGGTAGCAGTGGTGAGCAGAGGCACAGACAGAAAGCTGCCAGTCAGCGATTATAAATTATTATTCATTTCTGTTATAGGTGGGGTGTGCAGTCAGTTACAGTAATAATTACCAGGACTGGCGGGTTTCCTAGGCAACCAATTTCCCCCCTCACTCATGCTGTTGCTGAGAGAGTGCCTGTAAAGCATGACATTGCTGTATTCTGGGGTTTGTTGCCTCCCTGCTGCTCCAGGTTTGAGGTTAGTTACAGCATCATAAGATGCTCTCAAGCATGGAGAGCCCAGGCTTAAAAAGCATGGCAGCAAGCGGGCCTCTCCTCCGCTTCCTCACTAGGGAGGAGCAGGGCTCCAAGATGCAAATTCCACACCCTGCTTGGTAGCAGTGGGAAGATCTGTTTCAGTTGCAGGACCTTTTATTTTCCATTATTTAGGAAAGAGCGAATCGTTTCACTTTTGGGTTATTTTACTAAAAACGTGTGGAGACAGACCTCCAACTAGACCCCTCCTGGATTTGTGTCAGATAAATCAATGGGGAACTGTCATGGCTAATCATGGATGTGTTCGCTGTTTACTCAGTTTTATGAAAATGTTTCATAAAGAGGAAGGTAGCATCATCCTGCAGGAAGAGAATGAGTCCTTTATGTGGTAGGAAAAGAAGCCACATCTATCATCAGGGATTTATACATGAATCATCTTATCCATATTTGGGGGCTCTCTAATCTTTCATTTTAATGAACTTACATCAAGTGCTTTGCAGTGATAGAAAGTAGTATTTATTTGTGTCTGCTATGAAAACAGATTCGTGTTTCAGTCTTACGTGGAGATGTGAAATGTTTATCCATTTGCAAGGCGGAAGTTACGAACCCAGACATGATGCATCTAGATCTCACTCTCTGCTCAGTGATTACAGAAATGTTCAGCACCTCACACTGGACCTGTATATTTATTGCTGTGAGTTCTCCGTGAGATGTAAGTTGTCTTTGTCAGTGTTTGTGGCGGTGACACTGCCAGAGCTGGTTATGACAGAGATGGCCTTGTATGTGACCCATGACTAGGCTCCTAGGCTTCTAGCTCCTTAGCACGTCACGAGAGCTCCCGTTTTCTGAGGAGGATGTTAAGGGATCGTGTCCTGGTCCCATCACAGCCCTCTCCGCCTGTCTGTCATCAGCTGTCCCCTGGGATGGCAGGTGTTCTGCTGTCCTGCCCCCCCCCAGAGACTCACCCCTGCCCTAAGTCCCACTGTGTGCGGTGGGGATGAACCTGTGTTGGGTTATGCTTGGGCTTGCAAGCCAGAGTTGACAGCCTTCCGGGATACCTGGAGGAAAGCTGCCTTCTGCTCGGATGTGGGCCCCAGGGTAGACTGCCCCGGGCCATGAGAGCATGCCACTGCCAGTTGCCCAGAATTTCTCCCTGAAACCCAGCTTCCCATCTGAGGGAATCTTGTGGTCCAGGTTCATGAAAGCACCTCAGAGGTACCATGTTTTCAGTCACCCTGTTAGTTGTGGGCTCATGGAGTTCATGAAATACATGGACTACATTTTTGATGTAGATCATGTAAAATGTACTTGGCTATAGCAGTCCCACCAGGATGCAGTCATCTGAAGTTTAGGTTTACTTGAAATAGTTTAATAATCCTTTAAAAAGTATTTATTGGCCAAAACTGAGGTTAGCACCTGCTAGCCCAAACAGTTATATCAAGTAACCCCAGTTCCCCGCCCGAATCCTTTAACAGGTCAAATAGAAGGGAGTGAGTCCCTTGAAATGTGGCAGTCTGATATACTTCAGGTGGGGACTTCGGCCTAGTTTAGCAAAGGAATTTTATATTTTCAAAATTTTTCTTACTGCGTGCTTCTCTGTGGTATAAATTGTTTAAACTGCAATGGTTAACCAAACTACTGTTATAGGTTAGACAATGAACTGATAACATGGTATACAGTAAGTTAAAGACGTGCAACGAAGTCATTATTTACTTACAGAGAACTATCCTTGTGATACAAAGTCAGAAAAAGAAGGTGATACTCAAATGAGGCCATTCTGAACTCTAGATTCAAAATAACTCCTTTTAATTTCATCGCATCTCTGGATTCTAGAGACAGAAGGAATGTCTTAATCTTGAGAAGGACCCGTTTCCTGTTTATAATAGAAATAAAATAAAAAAGTTGGGCAGCTCCTCGATGATAAGCTTGTTCTTCTGTTTTTTATCTTTAAATAATTGGACTGTTTCCGGAAACATTGTTAAAAATCTTAAGGTTAAAACATTCTTTCATTTTTTTTGTCTAAAGACTACTCTGCACCCTAGACAAAGGAAATATTTAAACTGTTAAATTTGAACAAAGATACAGTCTGCATATGACTTCTCTGAAGCCCTATAAAAATTCTTTAAAATTGCCTATTCACTCAAATTTACTGAGTGTAGCAAAAATGTCAAAGGCATAAAGTCAGAGAAGATTGAATAAAATAATGCAGAAAGACAGATTAGTCATGCACAGACCCACACAGCCTTTCAGAGCACACAATACCACTCTTTATTACCGCTCTATCTTTACAAAGACTACGTTCAATACATAGAAGATGATACATGGCCAGCCATGTCATCTGCCTGTGATTCCAGGACTCGTTTATCTGGGCCCTTTTCACAATGACATTGATGAGAGATCTCAGTGTTTTCAGAGCATTGTTTTATTTATCATATATAATGGCTGGGAAAAAAATAGGAATTATGTCACCGGCAGCACATAAAAGAGTTGCACAGAAGATTCTGTAACAAAGTTTGGTCCAACCTAGAACAAGGAGGCTCATGGAAATGTTCTTTGCTCTCGCCCCTGCTGCGCCTCCCCCTTTCGAGGCCCCCAAAGATCTGCGTGCTGGTAACTGTCGAAAAATATCACGAAAATGTTTCCCCGCACCAAATGTCAGATACCCCAATCCTTTAAGACTCTGGCCATGACACTTTTGTTTGAATTTAGGGCACATTCTAATTACTGTAGCGTTGCTGACCGCCATTTACGCACTTGCAAAGGGAAAGGAGGCTCTTCGCCAGTCACAGTTTTGTATCTTGCAAATTTAATAAAGAGCAGCCCTCAAGATAGAATTTCTTGGGCTGCCACGATTGACAAAAGCCAGCTAGTGTTGAAATGTCAACAGCGAGCCTCATCAGCAGGCTGCACTGCTGTGCAATCAAGAGACGCCCTGGCTCCACATAAACAAACGTATGCAATGGGGGGTGGGGGCGCCAAGCCCCCGGAGTGGGGGCCAAGGGGATGGAGGGCTCCAGCTTGGAGTGGAGCACCTTATGGGTGTCTCAGGAAAGCACGCCTTCTGCCGCGACTGGGGCCAGGCCACATGCGCTCAGAGACTCGGGGAGCGCAGGCCGGGTTGTGGCGGACGACTGCCTTCTAAAAGGTTATCTTGTGTGTGTTCTGGGGGGGATTCTTCATCTTTTTGTGCCTTTGGCACCGCGGAGACACTAAAAAGCAACTTGGGGGAGCTTCCTGTTTTGGAGCCCTGAGCCCGCTGTCCACTGGGCATGTAAGTTTTCCTTCAGAACTGGGGTCTGGGTGCTCGTCCCGGCGTGTCTCCGTGGTTCGTGGGCCAGAGGGCCGGCGTCGGGCTGGGAGCCTGATTTCACATCCCGGCCCTGCCCCTTCTCGATGACTGACCCTTGGGCAAGCGATCCTGCTTTTCGGAGCCATTTCCTTGTTTGCAAAAATCGGGAAGGAACTGCACAGAAAGCTGCATGGCTGTGATGACGTGTGTGTGGACGTGCTTAAGTGGAAGATGACACATGCCAGCCTTTCCTGTGCGGGGGGTGAGAACACGTTTTTGTTGTCCTCGAGGAAGTTTGGCTCTGGTCCCTTGTGCTTGAGTGCATGGTCTCACCTGGTTCTGGCCCATCTCGATTCTCTTTGCAGACGGGGGGCTGAAGCCTCAGAGGCCCTGCCGGTGAGTGGCGGCTCCGAGGGGAAACGCTCCCTCGAAGTCCCAGTGTCTGGACTCCTGCTGTTAGTGTTTGAGGCAGGGCAGGAAGGGAACCGAAGGACTCCCTGCCGGGGGTGGGGGGACTGAGTGAACGGAGAGGCTCGGAGTTTGGGCTCTTTCCCCTGCTGGCCTGCCCTGCTCACGGACCACTTTCTGCCACTCCCTACACTTGGGCCATCTCGACCCATCAGCCCAGCCACCTTCTCTTCTTCTCCTCTGCCCTTCCTCCCTCCTCCTCTTCCTCCCCTTCCTTCCACGTAGTCTCTTCTTCCTTGTGTCCTGTCTCCTTTCTCCTCTTCCTCCTCCTCCAGCTGTTCACTGCTGCTGTCCAGTCTTCACCTGAGGCTGACTGCCAGGCCCCAGGATGTCCAGAACCAGGGGGGCTGTCTCCTTCCCTCCCTAGCCCGCGTCGTGAAGGACAGCACAGCACCCGGGCAGTGTTGCCCCTTCGGTCCTAGAAGCGGGAGCAAAGGGAACCCTAGGGGAAGCAAGACAGATTCTTTGGCGTGGACTGTGTGCCCCTTGCCTCCTGCAGCCATCGCGTGCCTCTGGCCTTGGCCTTTCTGAGCCGCTGGGTCGTGCCGGGACACCCCGGCGGTTCTTCCCTGCCTCCAGGAGGCTCCTGCCGGCCACAGTCTGAAGGCTCAGCAGGGCGGGGCCTGGTGAGAGGCGGGCTCCGCCCGGGGAGGGGCCCCAGCTTCTCAGGCTTGGAGTCCCAGCAATCCACAGGAGGCAGAAACGTTTGGAAGTCTCTTCTGAGCCCCTGTGGCATGGCAAAACGCGGGGGACAGAACAGGAAACAAGGCCCGTCTGGTCACGGCCTTCGCGGAACTAGTGAGAAAAGCAGCATAAATGCGGAAAGGGCTTGGAGAATGGCAGGGTGCGGAGTCAGGGTGCGGAGTCAGGCAGGGTGCGGAGTCAGGCCCCTGGGGGAGAGGGTGGTCAGCCAGACCTGAAGGCCGGCAGGAGGGCGGCTGGCGGCCGGCCCTGGCCAGGACCAAAGCCCTGAGGCAGGAGCAAGACAGAGTGATGACCCGCCGTGATCGGACGGTCACCAGGGCCTTGCTGGCCAAGGAGGGCTTTTATCCTTGGGCAGTGGGAAGCCCCCAAAGGGTTCTGAGGAGGACAGTCACCAGGACGGACTCACACTTAAAGGGTCGCTCCTGTCAGAATTGATTGTAGGAGGCCCCGCCGGAGGCCAGGAGACCCGTGATGGCAGCCCCTCAGATGAGAGACGATGGTCGCAACGATGGAGATGAGGGGGACCAAGACAAGGTAGTTTGGAGTCAGAACTGATGGGACTGGCGGGCTGGTTTGGGGGCAGTCAGGGCCGAAGGCCCGAGCAGTGGGGGGCGCGGCGGGCCTTGAGCGGGAGATGGGGGAGCCTGGGCACCCGGAAGGCAGAGACTGCCCGCGACCAGAAGAGAAGACACACTCTCAGCCGGGAGAGCCCACGGGGACTGTGACTCTGCTTGGCCTCAAACCCAGCCCGGCTGTGCCCCGGCCCCACGCGACCTCGGGTCTGCTCGGACACTCGCCGAGGTGTGAGCGCCCAGGCGAGAAGTTCCCGAAGGGCCCGGAGAGCGGCAGGGTGACTCGACGGCACGGGATGCCCTGGGGACGTCGGGAACAAGCGGAGCGGCGGCCCCTCCACTGCGCCTGGGCGGCAGCGCGTGCCTGCCGGTCAGCGGTCACCGAAGGCCGCGAGGCCGGGGGGGGGACTTCGGCCCCTGCCCCGGGGACCGAGGTGGTCGGAAAGGAGGGCCCGGCGGGGCGCGGCTCCGGCGGGACTTCGCGAGGAAGCCGGAGACCGCGGGACGGGGCGGGCAGAGGCCTGGACGGGGAGGGCAGAGACCGGGCCGGGCCCCGCGGCGTCGCCTGCGGGAGGCCGAAGGGCGGGGCCCGTGGGCGCGGGCGGTCTCTCCGGGTCTCTGGAAACGGTCAGCTGCGAGACGGTCCTGCACGCGGCTCTGGGCACACACCGCGGACCTTCCCCAGGGCGCGTTCCTCGAAGAGGAGTTGCTGGGCCGACGGTATTTTCGAGGCGCTGGAACTGAGGACCCGCCACGGCTTGATCCCGGCCCTTGGCCTGTGTCCACCCACCCTGGCCCCGTGCACGGACCATCTGTGGCGCGGTGATTTACGTAAGACTTTCAATCATGTGAGCCCCCTCTCCGAGCCGAGGACTCGACTCCAACCTGTGGCCCCTGCCCGATGTCCCCGCTTCCCTTAACTAAGGTGATATCTCCTCAGTGCTCTGTCCATTCTTTTGCTTTCTTTTTTAATATATTCCTGTTATTTCTACATTGTTCTCCTAAAGGCGTGTCTTTTGGTGTGGTTGTGTTTGACTTTATTTATTTATTTATTTGTACATGTGAGAGTTTGTTTCCGGAAACTCCATCTAGTCCATTGACCTTTATGTCTATTCTTAGACCAGGACCTCCCTGTCTTTTTTTTTTTTTCCAAGATGTGGGGTACAATTCAGGATGAGGTTTACAAGTGGATATCATCCAGGTAAAGTTTGGGCCTCCCTTTGGTCCCCACTTTGCCTGGTTTGAGATGAGTTACCCTTATTGCTGTTGTGTGCCCACCCCCCCTCTGGCAGTATCCTGCTACTGCCAATCCCTTTAGTTGTGTTTAACTTAGAAAAGGTACTGTCCCATCTGGCGTGGTGGCTCACACTTGTAATCCCAGCATTTAGGGAGGCAGAGGTGAGAGGATTGCCTGAGCCGGGTGGTTTGAGGCCAGCCTCGGCAACTTGGTGAGCCCTCATCTCTACAATAAATCAAAAAATTAGCTGGGTGGTGCATGCCTGTAGTTCCAGCTACTTGGGAGGCTGCGGCAGAAGAACTGCCTGAGCCCAGCAGGTCGAGGCTGCGGTAGCTGTGACCATGCGACTGTACTCAAGCCTGGGTGACAGAGTGAGACTTCAACTCCAAAAAAAAAAAAAGATAACATCCTGTAAAATCTTTTAGGCGTTACTTTTTGCAGCTAATATCATTTGGCTGAGATTATTCCATATTGTTACATCTCAACGTTGTTCACGCAAAGTGTCCCCATATAGTGTTCCGTTGGGTGAAAATATAAACTAGTTTCCACTCTCCTATTCATGGGTATGTGGGTTGTTTCCAGGACCTCAATGTTGTGAACAGTGCTGGTAGGAGACAGCACATTCTTGCATGTGTCTCCTTTGATACTCGTGCAGGATTTCCTCCTGGGTATACATGCATAAGAGTGGAATTGAATATTTCATGAATATTCAACTGTGGAGCAAATTCCAAGCTGCGTTTCTAATGTGGTTGCCTCTTCAACAGCATATAAGAGTGTCCATGGATGCACACTCTCTCCACCACTTGGTGTTATGAGACTGTTAGTATTTGTCCATCGAAGAGGTACATGATGGGCTCTCCTTATGGTCTTGATTGCATTTCCTGGACCACCAGTGATGTTGCTCCTTTAATATAAACATATGGCCATCTGTATTTCTCCTTTTATTAAATGCCTGCTTATGTCCCTGCCTGTTTTTCCACTGTATTGCTTATGCTTTTTTATTGTTGTGCAGTTCTATATATTTTTGATATTACTCTCTGTCAGTCGTGTGTGTTGCAAACATCATGTGACTGTCTTTTTACTTTCAGATGTATTTTTGAGAAATATAAAGTTCTTAATTCTAATATAGTCAAATGTGTTAATCTTTTTCTTCATAGTCACTGATGCTTGTTTAAGGAAATCTATTCTTACCCTAAGGTCTAAATGATATTTAGCTATATTTTCTACTAAGAAGTTTAAAGTTGTGTTTTTAACATTTAAGTTTTTAATCCATCTGGACTTGGTTTGTCAACATGGTGTGAAGAGAAGATACAATTTCTTCTTTTCCCAGATGGCTAATCATTTTTCAACTTTACTTATTCAGTAGTGAATTTTTTTTTTGTCTTTTCCCCACTGATCTGACATGTACCTTTTGTCATATACTACCAAATGCCATATACCTTAGTGTGAGGTTCTATTTCAGAGATATTGCACTGTTTGATTTATGTTTTCCTACACTAATATCACACTGTCTTGTTTACTATAGGTTCATACTAAGTCCTGAGTAAGGTAGAGTAAGTCTTTTTTCCTCCCTGCTCTTTATCTTTAGAAGTGTCCTACATATTCATGCCTCCTCATTCTTCCATATCATTTACAATTTCTTAAAAATCCCTGTTGGGACTTTGAGTGAAATAATATTGAATTAGTAGATCCATCTGGGGAGAACTGACATCTATCTCATGTTCAACTGTCCTATCTATTAATATGGTATACCAATTTAGTTAGGACGTCGCTAAGAGCTCTTGACAAAGTTCGATAATTCTCCCTGCAGAGATTATGAACATATTTTGTCAGATTTCTTCCTAAGTGCTTGATATTCTCTGTTGACCTGGATCTTATTGTCATGTAGCTTGCCAAGCTTTGCATCTGTTTAGTCCCCTTTCCTCTCAGTAGAGTATTAGAATAAGGCCACTGAGAGCTAGGCTGAGGGAATGTTCTGGGAGTGGATGGTCTGGTCCATTCCCTGCTACTTGAGCAAGCTGATGAGGGAGCTCTGCTCTTAGTTCATTTGGGAGAATCTGCTCTTCTCTGGAGAAGAGTCACAGGTATCCTGTGTGATTTGGGGAGAAACTGGTTAAGTAGGAAGCACCCAACCAGGAGATGCCTTTTGGGGAGGAGGAAATGGGTTCCTAAGATCCGTGCTTGAATCCTGGCTCTGCATTCTACCAGCTGGAGACTTAGCCTCACTGTTCTATAGCAGTACAGGCGCTCAAAAGTGAGGGTCACAGGAGGAGATTTCTGCATGAAGTTTAGAACAACATGAGGAATATTTCTTATCCCTTTACCAGTGAGGATGACGAGCCATTCATGTCATCAGGATGTCCGTGACAAGTGAGCAGCCACAGGAGCAGAGCCAGGCTAAAGATCGTCACGGAACAGATGTTTCCGCCCTCTGAAGACAGTGTTGTGGTTTCATGGGCCTCAAAACGGAAAGATTCATCCAGGGAGCATAAGTTGAGTGGACACTGAGCAATGTCTCTTCTGGAACCTCGAGAAACTGTGGAATGCCAGGCACTGTGTGCTTCCTTCTGGGTGGAATGCTAATGAGAGGGGCCGTCATGGCAGTGCCAGCAGAGGCATCTGGGGAATTGCGTTCAAGGCACCACGTGGATCTCCCAGCTTCATTCTGAAGACAGCACGGGACCCTACCCCAGTCCTAACCCTGCAGTATCCATTGTTAGGACTCCCTTGGCCTTGATGAAGGTTTCCGGCAGCGCTCCAGCCACTGGGGCCTTTGCCTGGGCAGCACCACGCTCTTCTCCACGCTCCCCTGGCATCCATTCAGATTTCCCCAGAATGCGCAAGGGGCACTGCCTGTCTTGCGACTCTCAAAGCACCGTCGTCTTGCCTGACTCCCTCGGGGATGCCCGGGATGCCCTCCTCCGAAGCGGAGGTCTTTCGACAGTACCTGGGCCTGTGTGTGAGAAGCGTCCCCCTCAGGCAGCCAGAAGGTTCCATCCTCACCTGATCTGTGGTTCCTAGAAAGGAGCCTGCATGAGGCCGATAAGTCATAATCCAGAGAGGTGATGACAGTCGTCTCCATGACCATTGATTAATGAAAACAGGGCTAGTTGGACACAAAGTAGATGGTTATAAATGGTGCTGTCAGAGAAAAATAATTATTGTATTAATAAGGAAACGGTTCAAAACCAGGCTCCAAGAAAAGAGAGCTGGCAACTTGGCAGCTCCGTGGGCCTGTGAGGCGGACCTGATGAGACTGTGGGGAGGGCCTCCTCCCCCGCCTCTCCAGGGCGCAGTCCCTCCTTGCCTGTGCCGCACCCACAGCAGTGCGTGGCTTTGCTGCACTCGACCCAGCTCTCGTGGAAGGCTGCGGACTGGTGGGGGCTGTTTGCCAGCGTTTGGTACCACTTCCAGCAGGAACAGGGAAAAACGAGCATATCTTATTGTACCTGAAACATTCTATGATATGTACTAAATATTATGACTACTCGGGGCCTTGCAATAATTGATTCACCCACACAGCCATTTAGTCTGCGAGCTGTTCGTTTTACAAATTCTACAATCTTTTAGAAATTCTTTCAGTGCGGAAGATTGCTGCCTGGCCTCAGATTCATTATGGTGATTGAATCCTCTTCAATAGAGAACGGTTTAAGGAGAGCACATGCCCGTGTGTCTCACTCAGAGTGAAGGCACATAGGTTAAAAGCTTGTCTGGGTGGCATAATTCACTGCCGCTATGCCAAACAATCACGTCTTATTGTGACCTTCATAAGATACAAAAAGGCAACAGGATGGAGCTCGGCTTTTTTTAAACCCACTCACAGATTTAGCTTCCCAACATCTGAAGCTCGGAGAATTCCTAATTAAATAACCAATTAATAATGTAGAATAGAAAAAGCTATTTTTTTTTCTGAAATGCAAAATCATAATTAATCAGAGTACAAAAAGCTGCCTGTCTTTATATCAAAAAAATATAGACTAGGTATTTAAATATTCCACCACACCTGAACCCTGGCCATCCGTCATTGTTATGACTTAAAACATCTCAGACTAAATTAGGTTTTGTTTGTATAGAGCAGTGAAAGTCAGATGGCTTGAATGACAAAATTAGAACATGCTCAAATCACTGAGACAAAACCGCATAAAGAGAAAGATGTGCAGGAAGAGCTGCCAGTATGGAGCGGGAATCTTCCATGGATTTTTTTTTTCCAATGTGCTCCTTCCCATTTACCCAACCCATGGGTGTGAGTATAAATTTCTGACCCCCAGGCAGACATTCCAGGAAAAAAATTACCCTGCCCCCTTGTTAATTGCCCCAAATAACAAGCACGGCTCTAGAGAAGTGACCCCCACCCCCACGTGCCCCTAGCCTCTCTGCCCCTGGCAGTCCCGGGTGCCATCTCCCCCCGGCAGCCCGCGCCCAGTCCCGGCTTCCCGATTCTTGTCGGTAGCGACAGGCCGCAGCCACCAGGGAGCCGAGGTTCCCCCACCTGGCCCTCTGCACCGCCTCTCAGCACATTTATAGTGCAAAAGAAAAGCCTGCTTTTCTTTTTCTTTTTTTTTTTGAGTTGGAGTCTCACTCTGTCGCCCAGACTGGAGCGCAGCGGCCGCTCCCGGCCACCGCAGCCTCGACCCGCTGGGCTCCGGCGATCCTTCCGCCTCAGCCTTCCGAGTAGCCGGAACGACAGGCGCGCGCTACCACGCCCGGCTGATTTTTTGATTTTTTGTAGAGATGAGGTCTCGCTGCCCAGGCGGGTCTCGAACCCGCGGGCTCAGGCAATCCACTCACCTCAGCCTCCCGAAGGCGCGGGATGACAGGCTGAGCCACCCAGCCCGGCAAAGCTTGCTTTTCTAGTTGGTGCTACCTCTGCAATTTATATTTTGCCCAAGAAATACCCAAACTAGGGAGTACATTTTCCAAGGAAGACACTCACAAAAGAGCTTCTAGGGATTGAGTAGATGAAAGGCGGGCACCATCCGCGCGGGAGCGCAGGATCCTGCAGGTGTGTCTGACCCGGGGTGGCCGGAGCGTCCCTTCGGCCAGGACCAGGCGCCGGGTGCCGAAGGGTGTTTTCGTCTTGTGTTCGGAACCTGGCAAGCGTTTCCTTGCCTTCACCCCTCGCTCCTGCGGCTCCCTTCTCCTGAAGCGTCTGAAGTCCCCCGATCGTCCAGGCGTTGCCCAGCTGTCACTTCCTTGAGGACGTCCTCCTGACTTAACCGGTGAAGAACGTCCTCAGATCGCCTCCTCCCTTGTGTTGGCTGGGGTCTCCTCGGCCCACGACGCCACCACCCCCACCTCCGGGTCCTCCCTCAGGGATGGGGAGGGCATGGGCAGATGGTGGGTGGCCCTGCAGTGCGGCCTTCAGCGGGGTCCCCTCTCAGCCCGCGGTGCCTCTGTCCCGCCCAGGGCCACAGACCTTCAATATATAATTTGCTGTTATCGTGGCCATAAATAATTTTGGTGACAGTTTTCCTGTGAGACTCGGTGCAGTGTTTTTTTATTGACAAGACTGCTGTGAATCAACATACATGAACACAATAAAATGTGAGAAATCTCTGCATTACGGCCGAGGCGTTGTCCACAGGGCGGTGCATTGATCTCTGCTCCTCTTCGGGGCTCTGGGTGGAGCGTCCGCGGGTAGGTCTCAGGACCGCCGTGCTCAGGAGGGCCTGGACCTGTCCCCCCAGCACGCCCCCCGGACGCCCGCTCTGTGAGGATGGCCACGCGATGGGGAAATCGCAGCCTGGGAGGGGGCCCCAGGGAGCGGTCAAGGGGCCGGCGAGGAGCTCGCTCGTTCCGGCATGCCCGCCCCTCCTGTGTCGACGCCCAAGCAGCCGTCCTTGGCCTGGGGCAGCAGGTGCTGCTTCCTGGAGACACAGGGGGTCCGTTTTCCCAGGAAGACTCGCTGAAAGAACTTCTGGGGATTGAGTAGGTGGCAGGCGGGCACCGTCCGCGCGGGGCGCGGGGGCACAGGATCTGCAGGGGTGTCTGGCCCAGGGTGGCCGCCTGCCTCCTCCCTGAGGGCAGCGGTCCCTCCTGGGGGTGCGGGCACAGGCCGGCGTGAAGCACGGCCGGAGTCGCTCATTCATTCGGACGTTCGCTCTCACTCCTCAGCTGTTGACCTGCAGGCCGAGACTCGGGCCGTGTCCTGCACGGGCCGTGGTCCCTGCCCTCAGAGCGTTCACGACCGCGTGGGGGAGGGAGGGCAGATGACGCCAAAGAGACCCTCCCCCGGGTACACCCGCTGTTCCCAGCTTGGTGTGGAGCTGAGGGAGCCAGCAGAGCGCCCTGAGCGTGGACAGCGGGGAGTGGAGGAGCCGCGGAGCAGCGACTTCTGCAGACGTGTCTGCGCCGGCTCCCCTGGCGCCCTGCGCCCTCCTGGCAGGCGGAGCAGCCGGGATCCAGGCCAGCGCCTTCGAGGAGTCGAGAGAAAGTGGGACAGGACGGCGTGTCGCGGGGAGGGGTCTGGGCGACGAGGATGGCGGGCACGGCATGCCCTCCGGCCGGGTGGGGTCCTGGGGCTATTCCAGGCGGCAGGAGCCGGTGTGGCAGGACGCGCTGTCCCTCCGCCGCCCCTCCGGCCACCCTCTGCAGGGAACTGGGGCCTGTCCTCTGCAGAGCTCTTCCAGACCCCCAGTCCCTCCGCCGCTCCCCCCTGGACCAGCCCTCAGCTCCCACGTTCCCCTCGTCCTCGGTGCCAGCGCAGACCTCTCCCCTTCAGGGTGGCGCGTCTGCTGAGGCCTCCCTTCCCGGGCCTCAGCTGGGGTCCGCCAGCAAGGGGGCGTGCTGGGGACCCTTCCTCTTCCCGCCGAGGACGCCGGCCCTGCGTGGGGTCGCCTGTGGCTTCTGCCCCCTCCCACGCCTACCCTCTCCGGCGGCCCAACAGAACCAGCCTCCTGCAGGCGACTCTCCCGGAGGGGGCGGCCATGCGGACCTCCCCGGAGCCTGGGAGAGCTGGCTGCCCTCTAGCCGTGTTCTCAGGGAAGCTTTGGGACTCCTGGCTGTAGCTTCCAAGCTTTGGTTCAGCCTTTCAGAGGGAAGGGAAGGGATTTAGACGGCGGAGTCCCGTCCTGGGGCCTTCGGGGTCGGGCGGGTGAAGCTGAGTCCCAGGGAGTGGGGACGCCTGTGGCCAGCAGGTGTGGTGCCCTGCTGTCCGCTTCCCGCCCACACTCCACGCCGCCTCTCTCGTCTAGGGGCTGCCACTCATTTCCCCAGTGTAGTGAGGGAAACAGCCTGATTCGCGCCTGGGGGGCGGGGGCTGAGCCAGGGCCCAGCTGAGGAGTAGGGGGGAGTCTGGTGTTCCTCAAGCCCAGGGCCAGCAGGCTGCGGAGGCCCGGGGCTGCTGACCCGTGAGACGCCCTGCTGAGTCCCCGGGCGGAATTCCCCACTCGCCTGCCCTGTCACCGCCCCACAGGCCGAGCTCATTTTTCCTGGTGGTGACCATGGTCCGGCTTAGTGGTTTCCTGATTGGAGGTCGGTCTCCCTCCAGGCAGACCCTGGGCTCCTAGAAGCAAGCAGGGACGCAGGGTTTCCGCAGGGAAAGGCGCGGGGGCAATGGCCACCTCGTCAGGAGGGAGGGGTCCTTGCAGGGACATTTACACGGAAATGGAGGGCGCATCAGTCAGTTACACGTGCCAAGGAGAGGGGGCTCAGGTCCCTCCAGCCCGGCCAGACTCCCCTCCTCCCCGGCCTGTCTGTCCAGTCCGGCACTGTCTCCCCGCACTAGAGCCACTCTGGCCCAGGGAAAGCCACCCAGCACCTAGGCACCCTCTGGGACACACACCAAGCTATCCCACGAGGGTAAGCACCTGCTTCCCCCACGAGGGCAAGGCCCAGCCTGCCGAGTGAGCCCCCGGCACCTTTGTGGGGGCCCCTGGCCTCCCGGAGCTGGCCAGGAAGGCAGGGTGTCCCTTTAAGGGTGATTCCTGCAGCCACGGCGGCCCCGCCTGGGTGGCACCTGCAGCACGCGGCACCTGCCCCGGGGGCCGCTGTGATCTCGGCAGCCCTCCTGACGTCAGCCGGGGCCGCTGCCTCCTCCACCACGCGGCGCTCACAAAACGCAGGCAAGAGGCAGGCGTCCAACTGCGGCGGGTGAGGAAGAGGAACAATTGGGTTTCTAAATTAGGACTCGGCCCCGGCCAGACCCCAGAAGGGGCGTCTGTCGGCTGAGGGGCGGCGGGGCCCGCCAGCCGAGGAGCTGGCCTGGGTCCCCCAGGAGGACTTGGGGGGCGTCCCTCAGCTCTGGCCCCGGGTGCCGAGAGCCCTGAGAACAAGCCATCTGAAAATTAGGATTCTGTGCCGGCCTGTCAATCCCCAGAAGCACACAGCCTTTCATTAACATCCGCCTGACATTTCTGTTATGCTCAGAAATCCCGAAGATATGCCAAGCGCTTGCTATTTGCCGTGGCATCCGCCTGGGAAGCCGGGTGGCCGCCAAGCCCATTGTGCGAGGCGCCCCCGGAGGCGGATGGCAGGCTGTGCGGGCCCTGGCAGGGGCAGGGGGCCGCCAGGGAGCCTGACCTGGAGCCCTGGGCTTTGGGATCAAGCCTTCCGGGGGGACATGGGCTGCCCACCTTCCACGAGGGGTTCTGAGGGCAGGGAAGCGCCGGCAGAACCCGGCAGGGCCGGTGCGGCCGGCGAGCTTCCCTGGAGACCGCTGTGCCAATGCTCCGTGGCCGCCCCAGGCCTGATTTCTGGCCTCCGGGACCTCGTGCCCAGGGAGGGAGCTGGACGTGGCCACCGGAAAAGGGGATGGGGGGAGCCCAGGTGCCGACGGAGGAGGCGGCGGCGGGCTGTGTTGGATCAGGGGCTTTGTGGATATTGGGCATTGACCCGGGCGTCTCAGAGGGAGGACCTGTCATTTGGCCAGCGTGCCGGGAGTAAATGTGCCTGAAAGGTCACAGAGATCACGGAATGTGTGATATGGAAATGCAGCCGCCCCAGGAAGGCCAGGGCGAGCCTTGGGAAGGGAGGGAAGGGCCACGCTGCGGAGTGGGTGACGCCGGGGCCGTGGAGGACAAACCACGCCTCTGCCCAGGCATGCATGGCTCTCCCCAGAAAAGTGCGGGGACGGCCGGAGGTATGTGGAGGGAGGAGGGGTCGCACGGGCTGAGGAGGCCAGCCCAGACTTGCTGTGGGACTAGCCATAGCATTCTGGATTGGAGAAACCTGTGTCCACTCAAGAATGGCCACAGGACATGAGTGAGCTGGCTCGAGTCTGTGTGATGCTAGGAGTCTGGTTGCAAGTGACACAAACCCAGCTTTTGGCCTTCACCAACAAGAGGGGCGTTCGTGTCGCTTTCAGGCACAGCTGGATCAAGGCTCCTAAAGAGCCACATGAAGTTTCTGCTTCTCCCAAACAGTCTCAACTCTGCTGTCCTCTGTGTTGGCTTTGTTCCCACCAGAGCAGTTCCTGTCCCTGTAGCAACCCAGGGACAATGGCTGCTGTGCAAGTCACAGGTAGGGTTTTGTGGGCTGGGCTGTGGGCATGGGCCCTTCTCTGAGCCAGTTGCTGGCCAGGGCAAGGCGGTGCTCTGCTTAGTTGGTCCTGGGTCACGCAACCATCCCAACCCACAGAGTGTGAGCTTGCCCAAAGAAGGGGAATTGTGTGGGGTCGGGTGGGGGGAGGGACGGCGGAGGGCTCAGCAGCCTCCCCAGAGCAGGTCACGCGTTGCTCATGCCCGAGATCCCACCCTTGTTCTGGAACTCTCCTCGCCCAGGGTTCTCCAGCCTCATGCAGTCACTCCTGTGAGGCTGTGGCGATGATCACAGCCCGCCCGAACCTGGCTAAGCTGCGGAAGCTGGATGAAGGACGGGGGGCCCGGTGCGCCACTCGGCCAGGGCCTGTGTTAGTCCTGGGGAGACGGGGGTGGGGTTTCAGCTGGACGCTGAGACGTGGACGGAGGTTGGCAGAGAGACCTATTTGCAACCTTCCCAAAATTCCCTCTTGTGCAAGCTGGAAGGTGGCTGGGCTCAAGCTCTCCCCTGGAGCCCAGGTGCAGCCTTGAGTCTGAAGCCAGGACTCAGAGAGACAGGAGAGCAGCACCGGAGAGGGGGCCTGGCCAGCCTTCCCTCCGTGGGCGGTGACGGCGGAGCTGACAGTTAGGGCGCCTGTGCGCCCCGGGCGGCGGGCCATGCACAGCAGCCTCTCTGGGCCTAGTATTTTGCTCCCTCCGCAGGGCGGGGTCGAGGCCGTACCTGCCATGTCCCTTCGGGCTGGGCTGCTGCCGCTGGGGAAGCCCGGGATGGGGCCTGACACTGCGGAAAGGCAGACGCTCCTCTTGCTGCCACAGCAGCTCGGGGCCCTCGAGTGGCCTCCACCCTCGGACCGGAGAGCCTGAGCCTGCCCCGCCTCCCGCCAGGCCCCGGGGAAGAGGGCCCTCGGAGGAGCCCTGCCCTCCCGGTTCCTGTCCCCGGTCCCTCAGGAGCTTTCGACTGTGCGTGAGTTCGGGGCTGGTGGAAGGAAGGAAGTCTGGAGTCATCCCAGGGCCAGGCCAAATGGGGTGTGCGGCCTGTGGCTGGGTGGGGGAGAAGGGACCCTGAGGACCAGGCCTCGGCACCCGGAACCCTGCGCTCTGCCAGAAGGGAATTTCAAATCTGGACTCTGAGGCTTCCTAAGTTGATTCCCAAGCCCTCTTGGCCCGACACCGGACATTATGGAGCGGGGGCCCCGTCACTGGCCTCGCTGTTGGGCGGGAGAAAAGGTGGCAGTGATCCGCTACCGTCTAAAAGCACACAGCGCTCGGGAAGGGGAAGTCCAGGAAGGCTCCCCAGGGGGCGGAGCGTGGGGCGTGCGCGGCCCAGCGTGGCGGGGTGCCGGTGAGCAGGGTTTGAAAGCGTGCTGGGGACAGTGATGACCAGTCTAGCCAGGAGGACAGCATGGGGAGGACAACTCACAGAGGCAGGGTCTGACCAGCAAGGCCAGGAGCGCCGGGGGACACCGCTCACTTGGTTCCGCAGCTCGCAGAACGGGGGAGCGGAAAGGCGGTGCGCGGCTTCCCGGCGGAGTCTGGCCAAGTCCCCTGACTTTTGCCATGCCTCCGTCTGTCCGTCCACTCGTCCGTGCCTCTGTCCCTCCCTCCCTCCATCCATTCACCCACCGACCCGCCCGTCTACGCCCCGCCCGTCCGTCGTCCGTCTGTCCGTCCGTCCTGTTCATCTGTCCATCTTGTGCCTCCGTCCGTCCTATTAATCTACCTATCCATCTCGTCCGTCCATCCATCCATCCAGCCATCCACCCACCTTATGTCTCTATCCGTCCGTCCATCTGACCCGTCCCCTCATTCCCTCGTCCAAAGAGTCCGCTCTGGGATGTGCCCTTCCGAGGGTCTTGGGGAATAAGAGCTGGGGCCCTACGGACGGCAGACTTTGACCTCTGAAGGTGGCTCTCACCGTTGTTATCACCTTCCGGCCAGGAGGATGGGCATGAGATGAGCCGAGGGCTGTGCTGTGTGGCAGGAGAGCCCCTGCCCCTCGCCAGCCACCAGGTGAGAGGGCACCCACCCCTCGAGTGGATGTCGCAATGGGGTCAGCTGGGAACAGGCCCCCAACCCTGGCCAGGCTCGTTTCCAGTGAGGCTCGTTCCCAGTCAGCGCACCTGCCGTGGCACTCAGTGGGTCTCATGGCTGTGCCCAGGTGGGTGAGTGCCCCCAGACTGGGGGCAACTCCGAGACAGAGAATCAGTTCTTCTGTTCCTCCCTTTGACCACGATTGGGCACCTCCCTTATGCCAGACCCTAGGAATACAGAGGTCGGCGGGTAAGAAACGTCCCAGTCCCTGGAGCACACAGTTCAGAGGGGAGAGAAACAGCAGTCACCGGCAACCCACGTCTAGCTCTGCCCCGCACCAGGCCTGCTCATTGGCAGCCATTCCATGAAGCAATGACTAAAAGAAGGACGCCGGCTCTGGGAGGATCAAGGGAATGAAGCAGCCTCTGCGTGTATCGGGGGTGGATGCATATGTGGACGTCCTGACCCCGGTCCCTTGGATGGACCTTATTTGGAAAAAGGACTGTTGCCGATGTAATTAGTGAAGGTGAGGTCTACTGGAGTAGGATGGGCCCCGCTACAATGTGACTGGCATCTTGATAAAAAGGGGGGGACACACCCACATCGAGGGACGGCGATGTGAGCAGACACAGGAAGAAGATGGACCTCGACAAGACAAGGCGGAACCTGATGTCTCCCCACCCTCAGAAAGAATCGGTCCTGCTGATGTCCTGACGTGGGTCTTCTGTCCTTCAGAACGGAGAGACCAAACGTCCGTGGTTGAAGCCCCCAGCTGCGGTGTCTTTGAAGGGCGGTCCCAGCAAATGAAGACACCATGGCAGCTGGGGCGGGCTTGGCGCCCTCGGCAGGCCCACAGTGTGAGGGCTGGCAGTGGTGTTGTCCAGACCCTGACTTCACCCCAGGCGGGGAAGACCTCCACGCACAGGCTCTCTCCCCATGCCCCCACAAGGCTGTGCGTCTCTCCGGCTCAGGAGCACAGGGTCCTCCTGGGGCCAGGGCCCCCTGCAGCCGTGGGGAATGCCCCCGCGAGAAGCATGTGTGGCTGGGCTGGCGCAGTCTTGAGGCATGCTCCTTGGCCTCGCTGGTAATAGACGTCAGTCTTCATGTTCTGCATTTTTCTTTTTTTTTTTGAGTCGGAATCTCACTCGGTCGCCCAGACTGGAGTGCGGCGGCCGCTCCCGGCCACCGCAGCCTCCACCTGCCGGGCTCCGGCGATCCTTCCGCCTCGGCCTTCCGAGTAGCGGGAATTACAGGCGCGCGCTACCACGACCGGCTGATTTTTTGATTTATTGTAGAGATGAGGTCTCGCTGCCCAGGCGGGTCTCGAACCAGTGGGCTCAGGCAGTCCACTCATCCTCAGCCTTCCAAAGGCGCGGGATGACAGGCTGAGCCATCGAGCCCGGCTGTTCTGCATTTTTCTAGCGCACACAGGTACTCTGCACCTCTGATGCACTTGCTGTTCCCTTGGCTTGAGGCTCTCTTCCGTACCTGTTGCATCCCCAGCCCTATCGGGCTGTGAGACTCAGATGGGATATCGCCTGTCCCCGGGCCCTGGACTGCAGGAGCCCTGCCTGGCTGCCATGTCACCAGCCTCTCCCGTTTTCTCTCACAGCACACAAGGTCGTTCATTTATTCCGGGTGTGTTGGAGTCAAACGTTTCAAACGTCTTCTTGACCGGATATCCTCATGTTCAGAATGGTATCTTGGGCTCGGCAAAAGTTTTGGGGGGATGGATGGACAGATGGACAGATTGGGGGGGTGTATGCTAGGGGACGATGACGTCTGTGTGGGTTTTGGGGTTTTCCTTGGTGGACAGAGAAGGAACAGACGCTCAGGCCCTCCCAAGCCCAAGCCTGAGCCCCCCAACCCCCAGGTGCCCCCGCAGCCCTGAAGCCTGGGTGGAGGTCTGCACTCCGCCCCCACCCTCTGGGGCCAGGTACCTTGTCCCCTGGCTCTGGCTCCACCGAGGGTGGCACAGCCTGGGAAGAGGTGAGGCGGGGATCTCTCCTTCGGGGTTCAGAGGAGCCCGGTCCATGGCCACAGCGAGCGCACATGCCAGTGTCCCCCGCTGTACCCTCCCCCTGCCCCGGGGAGACTCTGTCTTGCCTCTCTGAGTGGCGCCCGTGGTTCCAGGTGGGCCTGTGTGGCTGTGGCTGCAGCTACATGCACAAAGAGGGTTCTGGGATATGACCGGCTCTCGGGAGAGGGCAAGGGCTTGGGCTCACTGCTTCTGCCCTGCTGAGGTCTGTCTACCCTGGCTCCCAGCTGGCACCTCAGCCCCCCAGTCTCGGGGAGCCCAGCCGACAGGGCCGCCATGGCAGGACTGGGGCAAATTGTGGGATGAATCTGCTGTTGGCCAGGGCCTACACCGCTGGCCAGGCAGAGGAGGTTCAGGGCTCATGGCCATGTTGGCTCAGCAGCATGAGTATCCGACAGAGGCCCAGCATGGGGGACGGTCAGCAGAGGGCTCCCAGGTGACCCGGGCTCCCGCCTGGAACAGCTGTCGCAGCCCAGAGATCCCTGCTCTCTGGATTTCTGCTGAGGATGGGCCCTTCACCCCGTCTTTGGAGGCAGCACAGGCTTCTCAGGTGAGAGGCCCACACAATTCCTCCCCCCCACCCAGGCCTCCAGAGCTGCAGGAAAAGCCTGCCCGGGGCCTTGTTTATTTTTGGAGAGTTTTAACTGGTTTGGCGAGGAAGTGAGCCTGGTGAAAAGGGATTTAGCTGTGGGTCACCACGAGTTTGAGGGGCTTAGGAGGAAAGAAAGGGAAGGGCTTTCCCCTTCATCTTTCCCAGGGCAGGGCCCCTTCCTCACAAAGGCGCGGCCCGGAGCAGGGCCCTCAATGCCAGCCCAGCTGGAAGGAGCCTGTTAGCAGGGAAAAGCTTAAGTCACTTATGGGAAGCAGAGAGGGGTTTCTCAACACAGAAAAGAAAGGCCTCCCAGAGCCCGGAGGGCCCAGGGGCTGGGCCGAGGGGATTTCCTGGGGCTTTTCTTCATCGGGTCCTCGAGGGGGGAGGGGAGGGCTGGCCCTCTGCTCTCCAGAACCTGGAGGCCGCCTGGGGGTCTCGGCATCCTCAAGACCCACCCCCTTCACACCTAACCACTCAGAGGCCCAACTGCCTCTGGCATGGCCAGTGGGTGGGCCTCTGTGGAGAGCCGTGACCCCGGGGACATGGCCTCAAGGCTGGGGGCTGCAGGGACACCCTGGTCTCTGCCCCCAGGGCACCCGGTGAGGGGGCGATGCTCCTGTGGCCTGGCCCGGGGCCTGCATCTGCCTCAGTCTGCTTCCTCTGCGACCCTGGCCCCGGCCCCCTGCGCAGCCTTCTTTGGGCTTGGCCACGGGTGCCCTGGGCGGCTGCGCCCCTCCCCGAGGAGGGACAGGCGTCTCCATGACCCCCAGGGCGAGGCAGGTTGGGGTGCGGCGGCCGTGCAAGCATCGCCGGGCCCGCCCACCTCGTCCCTTTCCGGAGCTGCGGACGGCTGCCCCCATGCCTCGAGTGGGGGCCGGCCCCAGGACGACCCCTCCCCGGCGCAGGTGGCGCCCACGGCCCCGCGAGGGGTTTCATTGTTCTGGGAAACAGCCAAAGCGGGAAGGCGGGGGTCCATCATCTCCTGCAACCAGATAAAATAGAAATAACTAAATAAAGCACCCTTGCCGCTCAAGGGAAAAATTATGCTTGTCAATTATGATTTATGAGCGATTGCCAAACGGGGAGCGGGGCTGCCCGCCTTGGAGGCCGCTCCCTGCCTCCCCCAGCTTGGCAGTGAGGCCGGGGTGGGAGGCCGTTCTGGGAGAGGGGGAGTCCTCCCACGGCCGGGCTGTTAACCCCTCGTGGCCTGCGAGGGCGGGACCCTGCTGCTAGGGGGGCGGGGAGGCATCCAGTGCCCCCGATCTGGCATCGGGGTGGGGAGGGCATATGGACACCGCCACTGGCGAGGCGCCCACGCCAGCCCTGGCTTCGGTCCCGGCCTGAGCTCGGGATGGTGGTGGGTAAGCTCTCTATCCCTCTCTGCCCTATAAAAATCCCTGGCAGAGCCTCCCACCCGCGTCCTCTCGGGCTCCCCGTGGAGGAGCACCAATTTGTCCGTGCTTGAGACTGCTCGGGCCAGATGGTGGGTATTTCCAGGCCACAAAGTCCTCTGACCTTTGAGCAGTTGCCGCCGAATTTCAATCATGAAAGGGCCTTTTTTGAATACGTACAAATGAGACGTTATATTTCCATACATTTTACTTCCAGCATCATCTGCGAATCTAATATTGACCCGGAGTTATCTGTGATGGGGAAGTTATTAATTCTGACAGATATAAGGGAGAAGCTAATATTCGCCTTTTACAAACACCTAATATTAATCTCGGGCGCTGTAAACGAGTGCTGCATGCCGGCATGGGGGAGATGACACCCGCTCGGAATTTGATAATGAAACATGGGGAAGTTTAATTTCAGGGAATGGATAAAAACGCTTGCCCGCTGTGAGGTGAGCGGCACAGGCAGCCCCGGCGGCGGGATTCCCGGGGGACAGAGGAGGTCTGGAAGGTGACCCCAGCCCAAGGGCCTGCACGCCCGGGCGCATGGCCCGGGAGGCCGGGAGCCGCCGGCCTCATCTGGAGCGCCTGGTCCCGCTGCCCCTGGCTGCTCAGGCCTCGGGCGCTGCTTCCGGATGGGCCTCTGTGTCCCCATCTACCTGGATGCTGGAGAGAAAGCCTCAGTGTCCAGGGACCCATGGACTCAGAGGCCACAGCTCTGGTCCCGCTGGCAGACCTGCCGGGAGCGCCTGCTGCTCCACCCTCTGGCCCTGTCTCCTGCATCCACGGTCCTGGACACGTCTCCTGGCAGGCTGCAGAGGTGGGCATCAGAGTGGAGGAGGAGCCCAAGGGCTGTCTGGAACTTGAGGAGCTCGGGCCCCAAACCCTGAGGAGGAGCCACCTCCAAGGCCCCTCTGCCTGGGGCCCTGCCCGTTCCGCCCTTGCTCCACTGTGCCCTCACTGTACTCCCCGTTCTGCTCTGGGCTCCGCTGAAGTCCCTCTCCACTCTCGTGGACGTCCATGGTCTCGGCTCGCTGCTGGTCCTCCTCCACTCCATCGAGCTCCTGAGTGGGGCCCTCACGGAGGCTGGCGTGCTGCCACACATGGGCTTGGGACACCTCCCTCACACTCCGCGCCCAAGTCCTCGTGCCGGTGCCTTGGAACGTGACCTCCTTTGGAAACAGGATCGTGGCAGTGGCAGGTAGTTAAGGTGAGGTCACGCTGGATCTGGGGGGCCGATCAGGGGTGACCGTGTCCTTTTGAGAAGAGGAGGCTTGGACACAGGCACCCGCAGGGAGGGCGGCCCGTGGAGACGAAGGCTGACGTCAGGGTGCTGCTTCTCCAAGCAGAGGAACACCAGGGACGGCCCAGGAACCCCTGGAAGCCGGGAGAGGGGCCCACAGCAGGGCTCCCTCGCAGCCTTCAGGGAGGGCTGACCCTGCAGCATCTTGGCCATGGGCTGCTCCAGAGCTCCGGCGTGGGCGAAGCTGCCCGATCTGGGAACGTGGCCACGGCAGTCCCGGCAGACACACGCACACGCTTTTCCTCGGTAGAGCTTGTCACCAGGGACAGTTAGGCGCAGAGCGGAATGGCTTTTGCCTGGAAACGCCACGAGGGAAGGGACGGTGCTGTGACGGCTTCACTCTCCCTGCATGTTCCCAAGGCCGGGCATGATACCTGGCATGTCATAGGTGCCTGGAGAGTGGTGTTGGACACAGCTGAGTTCTTGTGGCCTCTAGCCAGAAATACCAGCAAGCATTTGCTGGACTCCCCGTCTGCCCGGGACAGTGCCAGGTCGGGGTGTGTGCGGAGGGCATCCCTGACATGGAGTATCTCCTAGGGGGCTAGGAGTGTGGTGTGGAGGGGCTTTGCCAGGAGTTGGGAAACCCAGGTGGTCCTCCGAACACACCCCTCAGGGTGGGCAGAGGGGGCGCCCGTGGAAGACCCGGCGGCTGGAAGCTGGGGTCACTGCTGGGGTAAAGGTCCTTGGCAGGTGGCTGGCTCCTCAACCTGTCCTCTGCGTGGGCCCCGGTGGCAGCAGTTGACTACCCTGGTCCCCACTAGGGTCTTCAGGTCCTCTGGCTGATCAGGGCATGCAGTTGCAGCACCAGGAAGCACTGTAGGGCATCGCAAAGGGCATCCCGTCTCTCCTGAAACACAGTGGCGCTTTGCATACTCTTTTTTTTTTTTTTTGAGTTGGCGTCTCTCTCGGTCGCCCAGACTGGAGTGTAGCGGCCACTCCGGCCACCGCAGCCTCGACCTGCTGGGAGGGTGCCGGTTGCAGGAGGAGGGTCAGGGCCAGCTTGCGGGGTAGGCATGGCTGGCAGGCCAGAGATTTCCCTGGGCCTCTGAGTTCTGAGGTTTCTTTCTTTCTTTCTTTCTTTTTTTGAGTTGGAGTCTCACTCCGTCGCCCAGACTGGAGTGCAGTGGCCGCTCCCGGCCACCGCAGCCTCGACCTGCTGGGCTCCGGCGATCCTTCCGCCTCAGCCTTCCGAGTAGCCGGAATTACAGGCACGCGTTACCACGCCCGGCTGATTTTTTGATTTATTGTAGAGACGAAGTCTCGCTGCCCAGGCGGGTCTCGAACCCACGGGCTCAGGCCATCCACTCGCCTCAGCCTCCCAAGGCGCGGGATGACGGGCTGAGCCGCCGAGCCCGGCTTGCATACTCTTCTGGGTGGTACTTAAGTCCTGGAGGTAGACTTGGTGTCTTCAGATGCCAGGACTGGGAAGGACCTCAGAGGTGGCTGAGCTCACCCTGTGGTTGGGCTGTCAGGTGAGGAAGCAGAGGCCCAGAGAGGTGAGCGAGTCCTCCAAGACCGCGCAGCAACTCAGAGGCAGAGGAAGGGGAGAGCCCGCTCTGGCTCCGGGCTGAGTACTTAGATGCTCTCCCAGGAAGCAGGGCTGGAGGAAGCCCTGGCATTGGCAGGGGCTGGAGATGGTCCCTTTCTCTGTTCTCTTTCTTCCCCGTCCCATCACAACCTGTGTCTTGAGCGCTGGCTTTTCCAACGTGTTTGGAGGACCCCGAGGAGCCGGCCACTCCCCCTGCCAGCTGGGTGCTCTCCCTCGAGGCCTGGCCCGGCTCCCTCCTCCCCCCGGCCCTGTCCCCCGCCCCGCCCTGCCACACACGCACCCACACTCACAGCTCACACTCACGGGCTGTGCTAGGCGCCCACCGGGCTGCCCACAGGACGTGCCCGCACATGTGCACCAGGGCTCAGCAGGCACACCCACCGCTCTGTGCCCAGACCCGTATGCACACACATGTACAGAGGGGGACCCAGAAGCCCACGCTGAAGCGGAGCCGAGGACCAAGGGGTCGGGGGCTCTGAAAGACCCTGAGGCTCAGGGGAGGCCGAGCTGCCAGGCCCGCCTGTCTCCTCCAGGCTCTCTGGTCGTGGGGATGCCTGGCCTGGGGGCCTGTTGTCTGTGTGGCTCATGACGAAGGTGGCGTGGGGTAGACCGACGTCCTTCTAGGGCTCCTGTGGACGCTGAGCCAGGCCTTCCGCCTGCCTGGGCCACGGGACTCGCGGCCGGAGCTCCCGCCAGGTCTCACCCAGAGCGCTCGGCCCCGTCTCTGCCGGGATCCAAGCCGGCCGGCCTGCCCGTGGGCCGGGAGCGGTTCTGCCTGACCCTGGCCACTGCTGCGAATCCCTCCGCCCTGGGCGGTTCCTCCCTGGGGAGTCCTTCTCCGGCAGGACAGCACTGAATGGCCGTCCGTGGCCTCTCGCCCGTCCTCCGTGGGCCGAGGCTGTGCTCGCTGTCAGGAGGATGACTGAGAAATCCCCGACTTATCGTCCCATCAGCATTATGATCGGAGAAACAACACCTACAAAATCTATTATTCATTAAGTGTAACCAATATATAATTTAAAACAGTGGGTTTTGTCAAATAATGTTAGGTCAGCATAATTTTCTGCCTATTACTAATATCTATAACATCTTTGCCTTAGTCAGCTGTATTTAAATATGCAATCATTTACAGCTTTTGAGAATATTTCTGTGCACTCCCAATTTCCAATATTCAACTACGACAAATTTTATGCTGACATCAATAGCAAACTATTAAAGGCAGTATTTCATTATTGGTTTTTCATCCCAAAAGTTATTTACAATTATATACTAAGCACTAATATTAAAGGAAACCATTTAAATGAGGTGCTATCTACTTTAACAATATGTCTGTCACAGAATGAGATTGTGTTTAAAGATTTTATCAAGAAATGGTTGTTTGCTGAGGTTATGTTTTGTCCATGAAATATGCATTTCATATCTCTTTCATTTCATTAACATAATTTAATTTGTGCTTTGCATTTTGTGCATAATACATATTTGATTTACAAAACAAATATTTCCATTAGAAAATGAATTTCATGCAGGCAAAAAAGCAGAACCAAATGATGTATTGAAGGAAAATAAGAAGAAATGAAATGCATTTTCTCAGTCTATTAAAAAATCTATGGCATTGACAGAAAGTGCACTTAGTGCTACATTTAAAAAATAGCACATATGTCAATGTATTAACAAATAGAATTGGAAATACAAATATTTCCCTATATCAAGCCAAGAATCTCTTTATTTTAATTGAGTTGATTTAAAAGCCCAACTACAATTTAATTTTTATTTCATGATGTGATGCGGGGCTGGTGCCTTTGGAGCTGCGTGGGGCTGGCGGTTGGTGGGAGAAGGGCGTTGACCTTAAGAATGGCTTTTGCTGGCGGTGGAGAGCCATGGCGGACGGGCGCAAGCAGGCCGCGGCCCGGTGATCCGGGGGCCGGGCGGGGGCGCGGCGTGGGCTCGGGGGGCTCCTTGCTGGGCGGCACCGCGGCTGCCCCGCACGCCCCTCTGGTCCCCACCCGGGGCGGGCGGGGAGTTCGGGGTTCTGGGAGGCGAGGAACACGACGGGCCTCTGCCGTCGGAGAAGGCAGGCTCTCGGGCCAGCGCCTCCTGGAAGCCCGCCCCGCCGCGCCCACAGAGGGGCCTCGCGCAATGGGCGTGGCCGGGGGTTTGGGGGCGCGCTGGCCGCTCCCTGCTTCCCGACCTGGAAGCTCTTTCCTCGACTCCCCTGGCCTCGCTCATACCCGACCTGTCTGGGCCAGCCACGCACGAGCAAGCGGCCTCGGCTCGACAGGCCCTGGAAAGTGTGAAGAGGGCTTGGAGGAACCTCAGGCTCAGCCTGTTGGGAAGAGCCCGGCGGTCTCTTCAGAAGAGAATTCAGGGCTAGTCTTGGCTCTGTGATCGTGGATCTGCTTTCGCTGGGTGCACCAGACCCTTCGCTTTTTGTCTGCAGAGGGCAGCGGTGAGCATGGGGCTCTCCGTCTAACTGCGGTGTGCGGTTGCACAGGCTGTGCACTGAACCCTGGTAGGGTCCCATCCACGCAGATGTACCTGAGAAGGGCTCCCCAGGAGTTAAGCAGTGCGGCAGGATTGGCTCTGCGTCAGGGCTTTCAACCGAAAGGTCACATGATGCCATCAGTGGCCCTGGGCAGGGATGGGGCTGCTCCCACATGCCCACACACTCCCATGTTTACACCCCGACAGGCCAGATGCACGGCACACACGCTCACGCACGCATACCCACACGCACACACGTGCTCACCCCCTCTGTAGACCCCGAGGACCAGCCTTCCCACGTGACCCATGTCTCTCTGTTAGGAGGTGCGTCCTCTGAGGCTGGGCCAGGCCTCCTTGGACAGTCTCCTGTGACCCTCTGGACCCATGCAGGGTGGGCCACTTGCCTGTGGGACGGCCCGCAGGCCTCTGGGGCTCAGGTTTCAGGCCAAGGGTTTGGTGGATCAAGGGGGCTTCCTGCAGCCTCTAAGTGGGGCCGGTGGGCCAGACCGGGCGGTGTGTGCTGACCAGCCCCGGACCCGCCCGCCCCGGTGTGTGACCTCACCCCACATCAGCCCCGGCCCTCTGTGACTCCCCCCGCCCCCAGGGCCAGAAGGGAACGTGACTCGGGGTCTAAAAGATCCTTTTTCTAGCCTGGCTTGGTGACTCAGCCTGTCATCCCGCGCCTTTGGGAGGCGGAGGTGAGTGGATGGCCTGAGCCCGCGGGGTCGAGACCCGCCTGGGCAGCGAGACCTCACCTCTACAATAAACCAAAAAATCAGCCGGGCGTGGTAGCGCGGGCCTGTAATTCCGGCTACTCGGAAGGCTGAGGCGGAAGGATCGCCGGAGCCCAGCGGGTCGAGGCTGCGGTGGCCGGGAGCGGCCGCTGCGCTCCCGTCTGGGCGACCAAGTGAGACTCCGACTCAGAAAAAAAAAAAAAATTCTTTTTCTTCCAGTCCCAAGGATCCCCGTAAAACGGGAAAGAAGGAAACCAGCAGGGAGACCACCTTCTCAATTTCTGCCTAGGAGAGGTGTGAAGGGGGTAGAGAGGGCCAGGGCCAGGCCGCCCGCCGGGGGCAGCCCATCTGGCTCTCCTGGCACCTGCTGGGGACCTTGGGAGCTCCGGACAGTGGCAGGCAGGCTTTCTGCCCACCCACACCGCTGGGCACCGACCCCAGCTGCACCGCCTGGGAGAGGAGGAGGCAGAGCGGCCTCTTTGAGCCCACCCAGGGTCTCTGCTGCGTGACAAGGACACCCAGGCTCCGGGGGGAGGGGCACCCACCGTGTGGCGGCGAGGGTGGACCCAGACTCCTGCTCCCGCTTGGGGCTTCTCTGTGGGGGGCCTGCCTTTCCCTCAGGTGGCCTTTCTCACCCAAGGGACTGGCCACGGGCTGGACACGGGCGTGGCTGTAGGGACAGAGCCGGGGTCCTGGTTCCCCGGGGGGCCTGGCCCGCGTGTCCCCGGCCGGGTGGAGGGCAGGAATGTGCTGGCGCAGAGAGTCAGCTCGCCTTCTGGCTGGGATATTGGAAAGAAATCCATCTCTCAGGGGGACAACCTCATCATATTAGAAGTATGGATTTCGGGCTCCAGCTGAGCCAGAAGTCCCTCCCCCCACCAAGGGAAGGGCCGTCTCCCTGGGAGAGAAGGCCGTCTCCCCGGGAGGGCAGGGTGGTCTCCCCAGGCGGGAGGGGCGTTCTCCCTGCGAGGGAAGGGCGGCCACTGGTACCTAGTGTGGCTCCTTCAGAGATACTGACACGGTAGGCACTGGGCTAGCCCCTCCCTTGGTGGTCAGGCCCAGTGAGGCCTTCCCAGAGAGGCTTCAAGGAATGTCCGGGGACACGTCCCTCCCTGTGGGACCTGGGAGCCCTTACCTCCCTGGCCAGCCAGGTGTTCAGCTCCTGGAGACCTGACTCAGCTGCGTGTGAGACGAGACCCTCCAGTGCTGCAGTGGACACTTAGTTTCTGTCTCATGATGACACATGTCTGCCACACCCCATGCTGGGTAGTTACACACCAGGCACCCCAGAGGCGAAGGTGGGACCCAGTCCTGAAGCAGTGAGGCACCTTCCCCGAAGAGGATTTAGCTTGGAGCTGTTGTGACAGTCAGATTTCAGGGCAACCTTCTTTTATATATTTAATGTGTTTACAGCAAATTTCTGTGCAGAATGTTAAGCGGCAGAGAGCCCCGGCAGCGAAAAGAAACAGTCTCTGTCCTGCTTCTTCCCGCATCAATGCCAGCTCCCACCCTTTGAGCTGTTCTAATTGCCCTTGGTTTTTGCCACTGTTTTTGCTTTTTATTTTTTTTAATGCTCCATTACTAATCTGTGCCCACCTTTCCCACCAGAACTATAAACTCTTATCACGACTGTCCCCGTGTCAGGCTTCCATTTCTTGTGTATTTCTTATGTATTCCTTTATTTGAGGATGCCTTTCTGTAGCATTGGGGCTGCTGTCTCTCCCCAGATTGGGGGTTCAGCTGCTCCCTGAATGTCTTTCTTCAACATTCGTCTGGGTCCCGTCTTTCCACCTCCTGTGTCCTCTGTGCTGTGTCTTCCTCTTTCTTGGTTTACACCCTCATTTTAGTGGTACACGCCTTCCAGCGGCTTTCTTAGAAAAGGTGCCTGGAAAGCATCGTTTTAAAGACTGCTTGTTTGAAATGTCCCTTGTCCACCTTTCCCTGGGTTAGGCCATTCAGCCGGCACTAGAATTCCACGTGAGGAGTGTTTTTCCCTCCATGCTGAAGGCATTTGCCATGGTATCTCTATCCGGGCATGGCTTCCAAGAAGCCCAGGGTCTTTCCTTGTCCCAGTCTTTTGAAAGTGGTCTGTTTTATCCTCTGAAAGCTGCGAGAGTCTGTCCTTGTTCCTGCCACTCTGCCACCCCACAGTGCTGTTCTTTTTGTCCAGACGCTCGTGTCCTTTGATCCGAGGGGGGCTCCTTGAGGCGCTTCCTTCAAAGGGCTCTGCCCAGGCGTTTCTCAGCCACCCCTTCCGGGACGCCCCTCCGTTCTCCAGTTCACCTTCACGCTCTCTCCTTTGACTCTGTCTGGTCTCTCCAGTTTTTACCTTCTTTCTTTCTGTTCGACTTTCTGAGGACTTTCCTTAACTGGAATCTCCAACCACTCTAGTAGTTTACTTTTTAATTCTGTCCTTATGTTTCTAGTTTTCATAGGCTCTTTTTCTTTCTTTCTGTTCTTAATGAACGTTCTCCCTGCCCATCTCTGATTTCCGTTTCGGAGCCAAGCCCTCTCTGCCTCTCAGGCGTCAGTGCTGCCTCCGTGGGCGTTTCCTCAGACTCCTGCTTTGCCTCTCACCGTCACAGGCTTCTCTCTTGGTCGCTGCCTCTTCTACTGAGACATCCTCCGATGTGTGGCCCTTGGCTGTCCCGCAGGTCTTGCAGCTTGCGGTGAGGGCCTAGAGGTATGAACTGGAAGATCTGTGGGCAGGGCTGGCGGGCGGGGGCCTCACGGTAGGTGACTGGGAGGTGACCTGCCTGTTTCTCTGGGAACTGCCATGTATGGTATCCCCTGGTCTTTCTCTTGGGTCAGTCATTTTTGCCAATGAGAAACTGCCCGTCATTTTTGCCATAGAGGTGGGCATAGAGGTGGGCATAGAGGTAGGAGGAGGTGACAGATTCTGGGGCCCAGGGGCAGCTGGGCCCATGGTTCCCTAGGAGAGTTCTCAGCATCCCTGTTTTTATCAGGGGACCTGCTGTCTCCGGTGAACGGGCTCCACTGTCTGCCTGGCGGATGAGGGTGCTCTCCTGGCTGCACAAGGCTGGAGATGACAGGGGGACTCTGGCTTTCAGTCCGCCCTCTGGTTTTGGCTCCGTCGGCACCCCGTGCTCTGACTTACCAGGCGCTCCAGACGCGGGAGTGTCTCCCGCTGCAGTTGCACAGGCTGGTCCCACTCGCTCGGTTGCTGTGGTTCCATTTGCTTTCCATCTGTCTCAGTCCGTTGGTGCTGCTGGAACAGAACGCCGGAGACTGGACCATTGATAAACCTCGGAGAGTTTGTTCTCACCGGTCTAGAGGCTGGGAAGTCCAAGGTCAGCCGGCCGGCGAGGGCCCGGTCTCCCTGCCTCCAAGATGGTGCCTGGAGTCGCGTCTCCCGGAGGGGAGAAACGCCGTGTCCTCACAAGGCGGGAGAGTGGATGACAAAACTGGGCATGAGAACAGATGGACGTTCTTCCGCCTGTGTCCAGAAGAACACAGCTGCTGGGCCACTCTGTTCCAGTTCCGTCTGTTCCTTCGACTTGGGTTCCTTATGTGAGGAAGCAGAAGAGGCCGGGGAGATGACGTCTCAGTGTGGGCTGGCCCTGGTGGTGTCTCTGGGCTCCAGTGAGACCTCAGGAGATCTTCCCCGACGCTGCAGAATGAAGCCGACAGCGGTGCAGCTGTTTTGTCCAGAGCATCTGTGGCCCGAGTCAGCCCTCGCTTCCTCTCCGTCGCAGACGCCTCACCGGGGCCTGGCACCCGAGGATGACCACCTTGGGGGGGACTCCCTGTCCCATCCACAGAGGGTGGATCCTCACACACTCCAGCAGCAAAGGGAGCAAATCCACAGACTAGGACTCCAACTCCTAAGCCTTCAGGCCTGGTAGGGATTTGGATGTGACAAAAGAGGGAGAGGGAAGGACCGGGGCATCAGACAGCTTCTGCTCCTCCAAAAGACTTGCCTGTCCAAAGGTTCCTAGTCACACTGAGCTGGCTTGTAAATACCCATGTCTGCCAGCTATATGCCCTGTTTTAAAACATGGTGTATTCACAGAAAACCGAAGGCTGAATGAGGCTGACTGGTCAGGGGACAGTTGCCACTGGAAAGGTAGTTTGTTACTCACAGTCCCCGAGAGGAGGTGGCCTGCCATGCCACCCAGAGCCACACAGGAACACACCAGGGTCAGACAGTGGGGAGAGGCAGTGATGGAGCCAGCGAGCCGGAGCCTTCATCGTGGCTTCCGCGACAGAACGGGCGAGGAGGGGTAGGCCAGCTTCGCCCTGCTCGTCTGCACGGGACCCGCAGACTCTGGCCTCCAGGGACCGGCTCCAGCTGCCCGGTGCTTGGTCCTGGCGTGACGAGAGCAGGGGGACAGTGGCCTGGAGTGTGAGGGCCACACAGAGGTGGCGGCTGGGGGCGTGGGCTCTGGACTGGTGGCTTGCACCGGGAAGGTGTGCTCTAGGGTGAGTTGTTCACTACGGTCGTTCACCGTCTCTAGAAATTGGCTGGCCTGGGAGGGCAGTCCTTTCCCAAGCAGCAAGGCCCCAGTGTCAAAGCATAGGAGAGACAGAAAATAAGACATAACCGATCTGCCCCTCCCTCTCCACTGCTAGGGAGTCTCCTCCGCCAGGCACGAAGACACCAGAGAAGCGCAGAACTGACCACGCTAAGGGGTGCTGTGCTGGGCCAGGAGTGGCTGGGAGCCTCGGCTGGGTGGGGAGGGCAGGTTCTGCTCAGGAAAGCCTGAGTGAGGACTCAGGGCACGGGCTGTGCTGGGAGCCGAGGGGCTTCCCGGGGAGGGCTGGGGGTCGGCTCGCAGGAGAAGTAAGGTGTGGAGACAGGTGTGGCTGTGTGAGAGAGGCACCTGCAGAGATGAGGGGCCGTCAAAAGCCGCGCAACAGGGAGGCTCTGGCCACCGAGCAGTGGGGCCTGCGGCGGTCACAGCGCTTGCTTTTCTGCTTCTGTCCCCACGCCTTCCCTCCCCCTCTGCCCTCTCTTCCTCCTCCTCCTCATCTGAGGCCGCCACCCAGCGGCCCGATTATGTGTGTTCATTGGCCCCTGAGAAGTCCCCAGCAGGCCCCTTGGCCCCTCCCTGCACAGTGTATCCGGCAGGCAAGGCCGCCCCCTTCCCCAAGGCCTTAGGCATGTAAGAGGTGATGGAGTCCTGTGGACACGGGGACCTGGGCCCTTCTGTTATGCCCCTGCGGGCAGGGGAGGCTGGCACCCTGCCTGTGGCTACTGGAGGCCAGCGGGTCAGGGAGCCAGCGTGGGGCAGTGCCCAGGGGAGCGTCCCTCGAGTACAGCCTGATGGCGGGAAAATAAAAGCTGTGATTTAGAGGCGGCCTCCACTCGACGGACCTCCTTTGCTGAAGCTGTTCAGGCTAATGAACCTCTAGCAGATTCACGGCCGTGTGTGAAGTCGACGGCGTCCTCACTCCGTGGAGACGAGAAGCATAAATCTTTGTTTTTAATGTCTAATGATATGTAAAATATTTAAATTTGCAACTCAGAATTATGAAGCTGCCAAGGTTTTTTGGCCTATTAAAGTGTATTCTTGCCTGAGAATTTACGGGGCACCCTGTGGCCGCCGCCAGTCCCCGTTGGGGGACGGGAGGTATAGATTTGTGGTCCTCCTACTGTAAAAAACTTCAGGATCGTCTGACCCTGTAAACTGAAAATTCATGTCTCTCGCCCGGGGACAAATGCATTCTTTGTAAAGGCGGCCCATGGCCAGCCTTGGGCTCATGTTAGTTTATTGTCACTGGTTGATAACGTTTAATGGAAAAGATACAAGAGTGCCAAAGAATTTTAATTATTTTTGTGATAAAGTTATATGTTCGGCCTTGAAAAAGTAGAGATAATGCAGGGATTCATTATTATTCCCAGTGTGTTTAAACAGACGACACAGAATGCAAACAAAAGCAGATGAAATTTGAAAAGTATTATCAATATTGCAGATAGCAGATGCCCTTTCGAATCAGAACAAGCATATCTTCTATAGCAACTTTATGGTTGAGTAGTTTATTCATTTCTATTAGAAGGTTGTACGTTTCTAAAATATGTAGATGGTATCTAGAAAAACCAACCAACCAGATGGGTCATTCTGCTTGTTTTCCTAAATTTATTATTTCACTTTTGCAGGCCCGATCTGAGGGGCGTTAACATGGGAGTGGAGTCTTATTGTGTCAAATTCTATCTTGTACGTGACCTTTGGAGGGCTCCGCGCTGGCACGGAGAGGAAGTCGGGGCGCGGTGTCTGGGCCATGGTGGAGTTTTCGTTGGCCGCTATCTGAGTTGTGTTTGTGAGACTGAGAGTCAGGGTCTGCCTGCCTGTCGGGAAACTTTCCCTATTCCCTGGGCTATCTCTGGCACCCGACGGCGCAGGGACGCACAGTCCAGGAGCAGACTGCAAGTGCTCCCCACCGTCCCTTCCCGCTCCCTGTGCCTGCTTCTCTGGACTCAGGCATTCAGAGGTGATTCGGCTTCGCTTCGATGCATAAACACGGATCTGGCCTCTTTGAGGCTATCGTCCCCCATGGCCCCTTGTCCCAGGAGAGGCAGTTCTGGCCTTCTTGAGCAGCAGGGACGTCCCAGATGGTGCTGGCTTTTTGGGTTTTTTTTGAGGTCAGAAGCAGTCCCCAGAGGATCGATGGATCCCGAGGCCCACTGACTATCCCTGGAACCTGACCGGACCTCTTTCACCGTCCCATCTCAATTTTTCTCTCTGGGAAATGGGTCAGTTCCAGCCCTCATATCCATTCCGTGAAGGAGCTCAGAGCCCCAGCTTTGTGTCCAGACAGAGCCTTGGGCCAGTGACCCCACCTTTGCAGCCCCCTGTTTTTGCCACTGGACTGGGGGCTACAGACTCCAGTGGGGCTTGTCAGGATTCAGCGAGGGAGCACATTGGGATAGAGCTTTCGGCTCCGATTCTTGCACTCAGCAGGTGCTCAGTCAGAGTGAGCTGTTATTGCCATTATCACTGTTTTCTGCCACTGAAGGCTGCCCAGACACACAGAGGCTGCCCTCCCTGACCCAAACCCCTGATGAACTGGGCTCCTCTGGGGCTCTTCCTGGCCTAGGGTTTCTTTGAGATAGGTCCAGGGAGTGAGTCGTGGCTGGGTCTTGGAGAGCAGCAGGGACCCTAACCCACAAAGACGCCTTCGCCCTGGGGACACCGGGAGGCGGAGGGGGTAGGTCGTGGGTGGGGGAGCTTCAGGCCAAGCTCTGACTTTGGGAGACTGTTCAGACTTGGTAGGGAGCCCCCGAGGGGCTTGAGCAGGGGATGCCTTGACCTCATCGAGGCTTTCAGAAAGCTAAACCCGGCAAGTGGCTTCTTAGGAGCCAGGACTCACCCAACATCCACGGGTTGACAAAAATAAACCTCACGGTGAGCTGAAAGGAAGTCTCCATACATTCCAAGGGAACAGGGTGGCACACAGTGTGTCCTGTGGTCACAGTGGAACACAAGTAGGACTTGAAAGCAAAAGCAAGCCGGGCTCGGTGGCTCAGCCTGTCATCCTGCACTTTGGGAGGCCGAGGTGAGTAGATTGCCTGAGCCCGTCGGTTCGAGACCTGCCTGGGCAACTTGGTGAGACCTCATCACTACGATAAATCAAAAATTAGCCGGGCGTGGTAGTGCGCGCCTGTAGTTTCGGCTACTTGGAAGGCTGAGGCGGAAGAATTGCCGGAGCCCAGCAGGTCGAGGCTGCGGGGGCCGGGAGCGGCCGCTGCCCTCCAGTCTGGGCGACAGGGTGAGACTTCAGCTCAAAAAACAAAAAAGAAATGAAAATAATGAAATGAATCAGGAAAGGCTAGAATGGCATGATCTGAGGGGAGTCACTTGTCCAAGTGGGTGGGACACAGGGAGAGGAGCACTGGAGGAAGCTGTGCCTTCAAATCCGAGGGGAACCCCCAGACCCTGAATTACTCTTTGGAGGGTGAGTCCCCTGTAGTACAGGCTTCCCCTGCTAGGTACGTGTTCTAGGGGTCCTTCGCCATCAGTGTGCAGCTGGTGTTGCTGTGAAACGCCGCGTATGGCTGCAGTGCACGGTTTTTTTTGAGTCGGAGTCTCACTCTGTCGCCCAGACTGGAGTACGGTGGCATACTCACTGCCACCACAGCCTCGACCTGCTGGGCTCCGGCGATCCTTCCGCCTCAGCCTTCCGAGTCGCTGGAAATACAGGCGCGCGCTACCATGCTCGGCTGATTTTTGATTGATTGTAGAGAGGAGGTCTCGCCAAGTTGCCCGGGCAGGTCTCAAACCCGCGGGCTCAGGCCATCCACTTGCTTCGGCCTCCCAAAGTGCTGGGATGACAGGCTGAGCCACCGGGCCCGGCCGCATTTTTTTTTTTAGAAATTTTTTCAACACATTTGCCCATTTCATGATGGGTGATTTTTGAGCGCCCCTGCCCATATTGCACCGAGTGCTCGCTCACCAGTTTTTGACTAAAAAGGACGTGACCCCTGTGCACCACCCTGCTTATTCACCTCACTCTGCCCTGAGCCACGTTTTTTTCGGGGGCCCAGATGAAAAAAGTCGTCACAAAGGAACATTTTGCTGATGTGGAAGAGGTGAAACAACAACACAACAACAATAACAACAAACGGCAGAAGCACAAAAGGGTATCAAAATCGACATGGCGAAAAACTGTTTTGAGCAGTGGAAAAAGCATATTGATAGATGTGTTGCATCAAATGGACAGTATTTGCAGGTGACTGAAGTTCAGACGTGTAAAAAGAAATACACAACTTTTTGTAAATAAATTCCTTTTTGGTGGGGTCCCCTCTCACGTATTTGTCAGGAAACAAGAAAGGCTGACAGCATGTGAACTGAGTGTTCACCTCCAGAAATGGGAAAAAAGGCAGAGAACAAACCCAAAGTAACACGAAGGGAACCAGGACCAGGATAGACACATACACACTGGAGAAGATGAGCACGGTGCAGACTTGAAAAGATAACTAAGCCAGCAGAGGGGGACCAGGTGGTGCGGGCAGGGGCGTGCACAGGCTCTCGGAGGTGTCAGGAGGTGGGGGCGGGAGAAGGAAACCTGCGTCTTGCAGGCATCTGAAGGGACGGGTGTGCCTGGGACAGCCCTGGCTTCTGCCTGTTGTCCTGTGTGCTCACCGAGGGCATCTCCTTTCCCATCGAAGGGTCCTGGTCTGGAAGGCAACTTACTCCTTCGCTGCCCAGTACAGCACCCCGACATTGCTGGCTCCTGAGGCGTGCTGTGAGTATGAAAAATAGGAGGTAAAACAGCTCGTTAATATTTTTTGCATTGATCGCAGGCTAAATAATATTTTGGATATATCGGTTAAGCAAAATACGTTGCTGTCGTCATTGCCACCTTCTCAGATGTGGCTACTAGAAAGTTGAAAGTGATGACTGGCCCCTGTTTATTTTCTTTCTGTCTTTTTTTTTGAGTCAGAGTCTCACTCTGTCACCTAGGCTGGAGGGCAGCGGCATACTCCTGGCCGCCGCAACCTCACCTGCTGGCTCAGGCGATCCTTCCACCTCAGCCTGCCAGGTAGCTGGAACTACAGGTACATGCCGCCACGCCCAGCTAATTTTGGGGGGGATTTATTGCAGAGATGAGGCCTTGCCAAGTTGCCCAGACTGGTCTCGAACCCGTGGGCTCAGGCGCTCCTCTCACCTTGGCCTCTCAAAGTGCTGGGATTATAGGTGTGAGCCACTGTGCCCAGCCTGCTGGCACCCTATTTCTACAGACAATGGTGACCTACACAATCACCCCAGTCGTGAGCAGGACGCTGGGTCAGGGGTCTGTTTAAAGGCAAAGCCTTGGAATTTAGATCCAGATCCCACCCTAACTTATCTTGGTCAGATGATCCTGTCTCTCGGCGTCTCAATCCCCCTCCTCGAAAGTGGCAATAGTTCCTATCTTGTAAGATCTGGGGGAAGTTCAAGTTCGGTACTGCATGTAAAGCACTCAGCACCGTGCAGTTGACATTCATTAAGTACTAGCTGCCAGTCATAAAAAACAGCATAATGACACGAAACTTCCTCCCCACCGTCCTGGGATGCCACTTTATTGCTTAGGAAGTGACAGAGCACTGAAATGCTTAGTGGCTTACCCAGAGTCTCAGGAGAGCCACACCGACGGCCCACCCCACCACATGGCTCTGGTATAAGACTGGAACTGTCACCTGTACTCCTGAGCACGAGGTGGCCTGGCAGACACAAGGGGCCTCTTTGTGTCTAACTAGTCCTTCCTTCTTCCAGCTCATCCTACCCTGCCTCCTCCTCTCGGAAGCCCTCTCTGCTCACGAAACCCCCACCAGTCTCAAACCCTCCTGATCCTGAGCAAGGCGAGGATGTTTCTTGGCCTCCCCTGCAGACTCGGGACCCTCAAGGTTGAACCCTGGACTTCCCTTTTGTTCCCCATGGCTGCTCCCAGCACTGAGCGTGCGGCTTGGTCATCAGCAAAGTTGGCTGGTAGCTTGACACACACTTCTTGGTTCATCGAGCAAACTCTCTGTCTTGAACTAAATGTCTTATTCTCAGACTTAGAATGGATAGGACTTAGCCACAGCAGATTCAAGAGTCAGGCTGTGCAGTAATACCCTTTGATTTCCTCGTCTGCACATGGCTGCTGGAACTGGTCACCCCTGCCACACATGCTGCTCCTGGGAGAAACCCCAGTGGTAGCTCCTGGTTCCATGGGTCACACCACAATTTCCATTTCAGTAAAGACCAGACTTGATGTTGCTTCCTGTCCTGAGACCTCCTCCCCTGCCCTGGCTGTAAGTGCAGACGCCCTGCAGATCCGGGGCCGAGCCAGGTAAGACTGAGACGGCATAGTCAGAAAGCCACACGAGGCAACACCCTGGTCATCAATTCCTGCCTCAGTTCCAGGGAACTCGGGACCAGGAAGCACACCGGCAATATCTCTTTGCTTCCTAAAGAAAGAGTGTAATCTGTCAACAAAGCCAGGAAGCGTGATGACCAGCACCTCACATTGATGTCCAACTTCACAGTTGACAAAATATCATCTTTTACTTAATTTCTACAAAGCTGCTGCTAACTTGTTCCAATTTCACCGTCAAGAAAGCCCAGACAAGGCAAGTATCTTGGCAGAGAACTCACAGTGGGTTCATGGAAGAGCCAGGACTTGGACAGGACCGACCTGGTCCCGGGGATGGATGTCAGCAGGGAGAGACTGGCAGCCCGGGGGTCTATTCTGGGTACCCTGGAGAGTGAGAGGCCTCAGCCAAGGGGAGGCGGTTCTTGGGAAGCAGAAGAGAGGGTGGCGAGAGCTTGAGCTCAGGATTCTGATGGAAGGAGTTTGAATCCCGGTCTTCCCTGCTGTTTTGAAACCACGAGGTCATGGCCAAGCTCTTCGCCTCCGGCCTCCTCCTTTGGGGCGATGCCGGTACCCCTCGCCTGGCCGGTGTGAGTATCAAGATGGAGTCATGTTTGTCAGTGTCCAGCCAAGGCAAGTGCCTGATGCATGATGGCCTCTGCGGCTGCCACGAACGGTAGCCTGGGCTGCTGGAGACGGGAGAGTGGGAGGAATCAGAGGCAGGGAGCACCACCACTGAGCCTCAGGGAACCAGGCCTTCATGATGGCTCTGCCCTTGCCTTCTTCTGAGAGCTGCACAGATGTACACTTCGTGTTTCTCTGTGTCCTCCGTGTCCTGTCTGTGTGCACCAACATGGCTGCTGGACTGAGCCCCATGACTGTATGGGCCAGAGTCTGCCTCTGTCACACCGGTGACTGGCTCGATTTGAGCTGCCCGGGCTACCAGTCCTTGGGTTTTCGGGGCCCCGCATCCAGCCCTGAATTAGCCGCCTGTCAGAGGAAAAGAAGAGGCGTGGCTGCCCAGGCCTAGCCAAAAGTTAGGCAAGGGGACACCGGCCGGCCTGAGGGGTGAGGTGCCAAGCTGAGCCCTGCCACAAGCTGGCCCACTGTGTGGTGTGACTGGAGGAGCCTCACACAACACACGTTAGGCACCAAACCGCTCGTCACGGAGTCATCGCCATGGCCTCTGTCCCTGGAAGGAGCCACGGCTTCCCGGCCCGGCCGCTCCTCCCACCGTGGCTGAAGACCCCACAGGCTTTCCGTGGGGACTGGCTGAAGGGACTTTGGACAAGTGCCAGCAGGTTGACTGTGTTTCTGTTTTGTAAACTCTGCTCTTCTTTGAAAACGGAGCTTCTTAAAATCGCTCTCTTTGGGACAGTGGCCTTGACTTTTCTACCGTTTGTGCTGTGATCATGTTAAAAGGCAAAACTGTGTACTCAGTTCCAGGCAGCTGTAACGAGAATAATCGCCCATGTTTCAGGTGTCCCTCTTTCTTGGAAACTCGAAGCTCTCTGTGAGCATTATCCAATTAATTCCGGAAATAGCCGGGTGACAGAGGTGGGCACAGACCTATCAGGCACTGTTTATGGTCGAAGAACTGCAGCCCCGAGAGGTTACGTGGCTTGCCTAAGATCCCTCGGAGTCGAGAACTAAAGCCATTCAGTATCCAACGGATCAGCGTCCTTGCTAAAGGCGTCCACGCCACAGCCACAGCTCCAAACGGTGGGTACAGAGGCCCCGGGTTTCTGCAAGTCCCAGGTCGTAGTTTCCCTCTGAAGCCGGTGGGATAGCCCCCACCCCATCCACCTCTGCCGACTGCTGAGCCTCCTTTGACCCGGCCTCCTGCAAACAGTTCTCTGAAGGAAGAGAAGTGACTGAAGAAAGTTCAAGCGTGGGGACCGAGAGAACTGACCACGCCACGTAAACGTTATGGGTTGCAGAACAAATTAGCTATGAAGAATAACCTCCTTTTTTGAGAAACGATCAACGGAGTCATAATTGCTTTAGTAGCTCTCTTGATGGTGGGGTTTTATGCGCCAGCCTTGGCTGAATTATAAACATCCCAACCCACTTGGCAGACAAGCAGTGGGATCCCCGGAAGTGGCTTTGACCCCAGGTGCCATGATGGAAAGGGCTGTGGAAACCCAGGGCATGCTGGAACACAGTGCGTGAGCCGAGAGGCCCTCTGATGGCTCGAGGAACCCCCGGGCATGATGGCCGGTGGGAGCCCCGGAGCATTCTGGGAACGCGGCTGGGTGAGGATGGGAGGCCCCGCTGACGGCCGGCGGGAGCCCCGGAGCATTCTGGGAACGCGGCTGGGTGAGGATGGGAGGCCCCGCTGACGGCCGGCGGGAGCCCCGGAGCATTCTGGGAACGCGGCTGGGTGAGGATGGGAGGCCCCGCTGACGGCCGGCGGGAGCCCCGGAGCATTCTGGGAACGCGGCTGGGTGAGGATGGGAGGCCCCGCTGACGGCCGGCGGGAGCCCCGGAGCATTCTGGGAACGCGGCTGGGTGAGGATGGGAGGCCCCGCTGACGGCCGGCGGGAGCCCCGGAGCATTCTGGGAACGCGGCTGGGTGAGGATGGGAGGCCCCGCTGACGGCCGGCGGGAGCCCCGGAGCATTCTGGGAGCGCGGCTGGGTGAGGATGGGAGGCCCCGCTGACGGCCGGCGGGAGCCCCGGAGCATTCTGGGAACGCGGCTGGGTGAGGATGGGAGGCCCCGCTGATGGCCGGCGGGAGCCCCAGGCTGTGCTGACGTTCCAGGTGTGTACGGATAGCAGCCCTGCTGGAAAGTGGTCTCCTTGTGTGAGCCGGCATGATGGCCGGAAGAATAGAGACGTGGGACTCTGTGAAGGCTCTGGGCAGTTTCCATGTCGGAGTCCCAGCGTAAGAGTCTTCTGGTGAAGCTTGTCACTAACTGGGAGGAGGGAAGGGCCAGCCCTCGTAAGGCACATCCAGATTTGCTCGCTCATGAAAAGAGATGGGTGTCAGGCTCTGGAGAGCTGCCAGCGAGCCAAAATGAAATAACAGAAAGCAAACAAAGCGCCGAGTCCTTGCCCTCCTAGGGCTTCTGTTTTGGGGAAAACCAGACATTAATTGCTAAGAACCACACAGGCACGTGTTTTATTTATGTGGTGAATTCCAAGAGGACCTGGGAGCTGTGAGTGGTTAGCGGAGGGGCCTGGGGACTGGCACGGGCTGGCAGTGGAGGCAGACCTGACGGGTGTCACCTGTGAAGTCACCTGTGAAGCTGTGTGTGTGTGCGTGCACGCGCATGTGTGCCTGTGTGTGCAGAAGAAGGGACAGGAAGGCAGCCTGGTCCAAGCGGGTAGTAAGTCAGTTCCTTAGTGGAAAGGACCCGAGAAACCACAAAGAAAAGGTTGAGGGGTCTTGGTGCAATATATATCTTATCTCTTTTTTCCTCTCGGTAGTATCTCAGTTCAAGTCCGTCTAAACTTCCCTCGCGGAAATGCAGAAAGGGAGCGTGGCAGGGCTTAGTGGGGACAAGGTAGGAGACGGCGAAACCCAAGTGGCGTGTCCCTGCTCACTGGTCCCTGAAGACTGTAGCTGACTCGGCTTAGAGCACGTGGGGCGACGGGCCCCTGGCCTGAGAACTGCAGGGCGAGGGTCCACCCTGGCACTCGAGGTCTGGCCTGAGGCCTGGCGCCCAAGGGACGGCATGGTTACATGGGGGGTGCGGCCATCAGTATGAGAGCATCGTCTGTCTCTCACAGGCTCCCAGGGACCGCCTTCCACTTGGCTGGGGCTGCTGGCTGGGTTCTTCGGATATCCGCCCAGGGCCTGTCCCAGCTGCAGCGTGACGGGAGCGCTGTCAGGGTCCTGCTCCTGAGGGCGCTTCTCGAGTGCGGCCCCTGCGGCGTCAGCGGATGGGCTGTGGGGACCCACTGGCTAGTGGTGGTGCCCTGTGGAGCTGCCCCCATGTCCTGCTCGCAGCGGGTTCACACCGCTGGACTCACTTCAGAGCCCCCAGCACCATCGTGGGATGGTCGGCGTTTGTCTTTCACAGGCTCCATCACCTGTCAGGGCCCCCTTCCCGCCCAGTTTCCCTATCTTCAATGGGGATGGTGGGCCCGGAGGCCTCTGAGGCTCAACTCTACCTTGGCCAGGGCCCAGGGTTCGGGGGCTGCTTCCTCAGGAGGAGGCCTTGGGCTCCTGGTCAAGCCTCACAGGCAGGAAGCGGAGCCATTTGAACAGCCCTCACCGGCCGCCTTCCCGGCACCGAGAATTAGGTGGCCGCTCCTCCCTCCCACCCTGCGATTATACAATAGATTTAAAGTCTCTGATATCCGCAAATCTACATCAAAATATATTCTCTAGCTGTAGGGAATGTCTCGGAATTGTTAACCTTCTCCCCAGGTATTAGAGGTAACACACTGTGAGATTAGATGTATATTTTCTTCAAGATACACCACCCATTGAGGGGTTCATATTTACATCTTTTGTTGATATTTTTTGTAGATTAAAAGCGCCTCTTTGCTAGGTGATAATTCTGCTAAGTACTGTAATTTGCTGCCATTAATATTTGTCTGAGTCCTAGTTTGCAAAATATATTTGAAACCACGTTAGAAAGTCGCATAATTGCTTCTTTGCGAGCTGGGGAAATGAGTAGTTTCTTTACCCAGCCTTTATCCTGTTAACCTTGGAGGGGAGGGGTGTTCACCAGAGTCCTGGGAGCCGTGAGTATGTCAGCCACTGGATTCCAGTGCGTGTTGGGGGCAGTAGTGCAGCCTGGCTGGGCTGGGCCTTTGGGCTCTGTGTGGTGGCAGCTTCAAGCCCTGGTCCCTCCTGGCTGCGGTGGGAGGTGGGCTCCATGGAGAACGCCCGCCCTGCCTGGGGGTCAGGTCTGGACACGGAGAGAGTGCCTCGCCCATGGGACTCGAGGCAAGACGACGTCTGCTCCTCTGGGGCCTTTCTCAGGGCCTCACCGGGAAAATGGAGCCCTCGCCCTCCCCCTCCCGACCTGACTCTCCCATTGGAGTGTGGGGAAGGCCCCTGCCCAGGGATCGGGTGGCTTTCTGCCTGCAGATACTCAGGAAATGTGTGAATGGCACAGCTGGAGGCACAGCCAGGCCGGACCCCTGGAAGGTGGGACTTAGGGGGCTGAGCCGGGTGGGGGTGCCCGGTAGCAGACTCCCCGTCAGCACCTGCGGCAGGGAAGCTGATGGTGCAGGGCCAGGGGTTCTGGGCAACCAGCACCAGCCGCTTGAGCCTCTGGCTTCCAAGGCAGCCGGGATCCTGCTCCTCCGGTGCTCCCTACTTGGCACACGCCTGTCCCCTAGGCCTCCTGCTGTGGAAGAGCAGCCTGGTGGGCAGGCAGACGTTAGGCCAGGTATCCAGCCGGGGGCTGGCGCCACCGGCCACACATGCCCCTCAGTCCTTGGGACTGCCCACAAAAGGCCAGGTCACACAAACTGGGCATCCACCAGTTTCCAGTTTCTGAGCATGTTCTCCGGAGTCCTCTCTCGCACGCCAAGGTGGTGATCAGCCGGGTTCTCTCCAATCAGAAGGGCATGCTGCCTCCTGTTTATCGGAAGTCTTTCCTCTCTACCTTCTCCAGCAGCCGCTCCCAGGTGTGAGATAGGGCCTCACGGGCAGGACTGGGCTCTCATCCCCCGTAGCTGCCAGTAGGAGCGCCACAATCGGCCTTAGTTTACTCACTTGCAAAAGGGGTGTTTGTCATGAGTGAAGAGCATTTGGAATGATACCTTACAACAGTATCACTTATTATTATTATCTTTTTAAGTTGAAGTCTTACTCTGTCGCCCAAGCGGGAGTGCAGTGGCACACTCATGGCCGCCATAGCTTTGACCTGCTGGGCTCAGGCAATCTTTCCACCTCAACTTTCCACGTAGCTGGAACTACAGGAGCACGCTACCATGCCTGGCCTGTTTTTTGATTTATTGTAGAGGCGAGGTCTCACCAAGTTGCCCAGGCTGGTCTCGAACCCGTGAGCTCAGCAATCCTCCCGCCTCGGCCTCCCAAAGTGCTAGGCCACTGTGCCTGACCTCTGGGTATTGTTATTATTATAGCACATAGAATGTATATCTGTGTGGCCAGAGCCTGTGTGAGTGTGTCTGTGCATGCTAACCGTGTGTCTGTGCGTGCGAACCGTGTGTACGTGCCTGTGTGTAGAGAGTTGACCGTGTTCCCATGTGCACTCCGCTCAGCCCACAGCTCTCCCAGGATATCCACCAGCATGGCCTCCTGCTGTTTCCTCTCCCAGGTCTCACCCCACCACCCTCCTGCCTCAGCTCTCAGGCCAGACTGCTCGTGCCTGTCCCTCTCGCCCTCTGCAGCCTCCTCTGAGCCCTGGCCACCCTCCAGCCCACCTCTTGTCATTGCTCAGTTGTGCTCAGGGCTTTGCACCTGCCAGGAGCGCCATCCCTTCCTCTGAAGTTGGCCAACTCCCCCATATGCTTTGGTCCTAACTGAGACACACCTTCTCCAGGCCCTCCACAATCTCCCACTCCACCCTGTAGCCCTCCTCCTCATGGCGCCTGGGAGGCGGTGCACCGGGATCCCACCCCACCCTGCAGGCCTCTTCCACATGGTGCCTCTCGTGCAGAGAACCAGCAGAGCAGGAACCATGTGCCTAGGACTCACTCCCAGGGCCTCCTCAACGCCCAACCTGGGCAGAGCTCGTGACGGACCACACAGTCCTGGCCTTTGTGACCCCTTGATTCCATTGCTGAGGTCGGGGGAGGCTATTGGAGCTTGGGGGCCAGCCACTGGACACCAGGTCATCAGGTACCTGTCCACAAGAGTTTACTCACTTGCAGAAGCGGTGTTTGTCATGAGTGAAGAGCATTTGGAACGACACCTTACAACAGTCTCACTTATTATTATTGTTATTTTCGAGTGGAAGTCTGACTCTGTCGCCCAAGCGGGAGCGCAGTGGCACGCTCGTGGCCACCATAGCTTCGACCTGCTGGGCTCCGGCAATCTTTCCACCTCACAACGTGCTGGAGGTGGAGGCCAGGAGGCAAAGGGCTTGTTTGAGTGGATTCGGTTAGTCGATGGCTCTGGGCTCTGGGCTGCTGGACTTGGGATGGCCTGAGCCTGCACCCAGCAGCAGAGGGGCCCCTCTCGCCGGCGCTGGCCACCGAGTCCAGCACCGCGAGGCAGACCTGGGGGCGGGTCCAGCACCTCCGAGCTGGGAGGCAGATCCGGCCTTTGCTCCTCTCCAGGCCGCTGGGCCTGCTAAGAGCGCTTCTGTGTTCCCGCCCCACCGCGGCCAACTCCCGTCTCCCACGTGGCACTCCTGATCTATGACCTGCGGCACCCTTGGCCTTCCACAAGCGTCAGAGGAGATAAAGAGAACTGCTCTATGGAAGTAGGAAGCTCAGCAATCTCAGAGCCAAATACATTCTGTGGAGGGGAACAGACGTACCCGACAAAACCAAACCGAGAAGCGGTGGGTAACGCTCAGGTCAGGCACCCACACGGCTTCGGGGAAGCTGGGTCTCAGAGCAAGCTCAACAGACGGGAGGGTTGCCGCCCCCAGAGGGGGAGAGCCAGGGGCCAGGGAGCAGCGAGACCACAGAGAGAGGCTCCCGGAGCGAGGACAAGGCACCCGCAGGCTGGCATGCCCACCGCCCATCCGCCGCCGCCCTCGGAGCCACACGCTGGGAGACACAGCACCCCCCGTAGCAGGACAAGAACGCGGGCACGGCCGTGCTCGGTGACTTCCGTGGGGGGGACAGTGACCGCTCTTTGCTTCCTCCCAATCAGAGCCTCCGCGCTCCAGCCCACGGGGAGACAGCACTGGCTGTCAACGGGGGTTCCCTTTTTCTCTCCACACAGACCCAGACCCTGGAATTGCAGGAAAAGGGTTAGGCCATGGCGCCCGCCGATGCTGTTTCGGTGGCCAGCCGGCTCGCGGGTGTCCCTTTCTCAGGCTCCCTCTCCTGGACCAGGCTGAGGGTTGGCGGTGGGCTGTGTGTCTAGCTCTAGCCCTGTGCCGTCCCCTCTGTAACTATGGGGATCTCAGCCTGACCCCTCCGAGGGTTGGAGCCTCAAAGCTGGAGAGGGTGGGGCGGTGACAGACTTGACCTTTTTGGTGGGGGACAGGAAAAAGAGATGTTTTGCTGTTCCTAAGGTGACCCAGCAAAAGCCTCGCCCCCCAAACTGCGAGATGTCAGTACACGGGTTCTGTTCTTTCCCCTACTTCTTTCTGACGAATGGGTTTCTCACCCACCTGGGCGGGAGGCTTCAGCCCAGATGAAGAGTTTCTGTATTAGAACCACTCGAGTTGGAGGTGCTGGGAACCTCCTCTGAGTCCCTTCTCCAAGGCAGCGACTTCTGGGACTGCAGCGGGGCTCTGAAATAGCTTAGGAACGTCAGCACCGTGCCCCTGTGGCGACGACCCGGGCTGCCAGCGCATGGCCAGACGCATGGGAGGAGCAGTGCAGGTCTGCCCTCGTGGGCCCTGTGGCTAGCAGGGGAGGCAAGCTGGCCTCGGGCAGGCATGAGGGACCTGCAGGGCAGAGCACCTCTCCCAGGCGGCAATCGGCCCTCTGGCTGGGTGTGCCAAGGGAAGAGCCAGGGCACCTGGGAAAGGTGGACTGAACCACAGGCCTCCTTGGGTGGACCGGGTGTTGCTCGCCCCCATGTCAGGTCTGCAGCTTGGCTCTGCCATCTTCATCTTTCAGGCTACTTGTCTGCTGCAAGGAGATGCTCACGTCTGCCCGGTCCCCCGAAATGACAGCGTCGTGTGTTCAAACTCTCCCATCCATCCTCAGCTCTCGGGTGTCTGAGCCCCAGATCTAAGGTCTTATCGTCAGCAGCTCATTCTTTGACCCCCAAGGCCCAGCCTTTGTCACTAGATTCCACCCCACATCATGCCACGTGCCCTGGTGACCTGTGCCCGGATCCAACAGGCTCCTCGGACCACGTGGGTCACCACGTGCAACGTGAATGTCTCTCGTGCGAAATCCGCCTCTCTTGGCCTCCACACTCCACCCTCTTTCTTCTGTCTTTCTGCCCGGTCACTTCTGGAGAGTTCCTCTCCCTCTACTTGGAAACGTCAGCGTCTATCCAGTTTATTTCTTGACCTCTGCTCTACCCCCTCCTTCTCCCTGCGTGGGCCTACCCAATCCTACAGCTGTAAAACTCACCTTATCCGTTAGTGACTGCTTGCTGTGTGACAAATCTCCCCGCAGCTCACGGTCAGACGGCAGTGGGCGTGCACTTCTCGTCTGCGCCTCTGTGGGTGGACTGGAATAGCTGTGCTCCAGGTGCCTCCTGCTGGGGTCAGCTGACTGGGCATAGTCTTCTCACGGCATGTAACTGTCAGGTTTCTCTAGAGAAGCAGAGCCAGGAAGGCATACACAGCTATGTGTAGCACGACATTTCCGGCCACCCTGGTTCACATACATGGGGTTTCATGAAAGTGCAGTGGAGCTGCAAAAGTCCTATCGTCTAGTGATGGCACAAGCCGTCATCACAGCTAGGCCAAGGCGTGTATCCGTGTCTTGGTTCTTGACTCCCAAATTTAAAAAGCTAAAAAAAGATTTAAATAGAAGAAAGCTTATAGAACAAGAATATAGAGAAGGAAAAATAGTTTTGGACAGCTGTACAAGATGTTTGTGTTATAAGCTGCTATTACAAAAGTTAAAAATTTTTAAAAATCAAAAGTTTATGAAGTAAAAAGTTACAATAAGCTAAAGTTAATTTATTACTGAAGGAAGAAAAATATTTTTAAGGAACGTGGTGTCACCTGCGCAGTGTTCGTAATGTCTCCAGGAGTGCCCACGAATGTCGGTGGCCTTCACATCACGCCCCAGGCACGCACCAACGCACCCAGGGCAACTTTCAGTCCTGCGAGCTCCATTCACAGCAAGTGCCCTGTTCCGTTCCAGGCCCTTTTTATCTTTCACACCATATTTTTGCTGTCCCTTTTCTAGGTTTAGATACACGAATACTTACTACTGTATTGCAACTGCCCTCAGGCTTCAGTACGATCACACGCTGTGCAGGCTTGTCGCCCCAGGAGGACAGCCTGAACTACAGAGCCTAGGTGTGGGGTAGCCCGCGCCAACTCGGTGTGTCAAGTTCACTCCACGATAGTCACACAACGATGAAATCACCTAACAGCACATTTCTCAGAACGCCTCCTCCTTGCTAAGCCACACGTGACTGTATAGAGACAGAGAAAGAAATTAATCACGAGAAACTGGCTCACATGATTACAGAGGCTGAGACGTGCCATGATCTTCCGTCAGCAAGCGAGAAGCCTATGGTGGTCTTCCTAGCCCAAGCCTGAAGCCCTGAGAACCAGAGGAAGCAATGTCAGTGTGAGTCTGAAACCTTGAGAACAGCAGCACTCATGTCCAAGGACAGGAAGACATGACTGGGCCAGCGCAGGAGAAGAGAGGGCTGGTGTGCACGGGGCGATGCCTGTTCCACCGGTGAGGGTGGCCCTCCCTCAGTCTATGGATCCAAGTGCTAATCTCTTCCAGAAGTATCCTCACAGACACACCCAGCAATCATGTCTTGCCAGCGGCGTGGGCATCCCTTAGTGCTGTCAAGTTGACACCTAAAATTAGCCATCGCATGGAAGAAGCTGGAGCCCAAGAGAGCCAGACACTTTAAGCTTCTGCCTTTGTTGTGTCTGCTCCGGCCTCTCTGGGGCACTTCTGGTCAGCCCTGAGGTCAGGGGTGAGGAAGTATGCTTGGCCCAGTGTGAGCTGTGGCAAGGGTGTGGACGGATGATTCTGTTGCAGGAGAGTGAGGAATCGAGACCAATCGTTCAGTCTCTCCCGGCACCTCTGGGCCAGCGACTCCCAGCCGTGTCTCTAGGCCAGCCCCCTGTCCACAGCTGCAGACCATTCTCTGCGCGTGACCTCACCTGACTCTCGGAGGCAGCCGAAGAGCACTTGGAGCAGCTGTGCTCCCTTTGAGACTCAGTCTCCCTGCCAAGCAAAGCAGGGAGGACTCAGCGAGCTACCCGTTCTGAGAGTGGGTGTGGGAGTGAGCGGCTGGGACTGCCTTTGACTTTCTTGGGTCTGCGGTCCCTCTGGGTTGAGGGGGCGGTTGGGAACATGCACGTTTAGCCAATAGCCCATTTGGGGGGGATGGGAGAAGCTTCTCTTGTCCCCTCCACTGCCTGTGACCTTGACTCTCACAGAGCTCTGTTGGACCCCTGTGCAGGTCAGCCGGGTTGAGCAGGGGGCGTGGATGAGGGCGACTTTGTCCTTCGGGCTGCAAGTGGAACGAGGGAGCTTCACCGTGGCACGAAGCAGTCTCCCAGCCCAGGCTCTGAACTCGGAGAGGCAGGACTGAACCCCGAGTTCAGAGAGCGGGTCTGCGGGCCACACCGCGTGCGGTGTGCGCGGAGAATCTTTCTGTGGTCATCCTCGTCGAGCCAGCTGTGGCCCGGAGTGCCACGTCCCAGGCAGACGGCCTTCCGTCCTGAAGCCACCTTCCTGGGGCCCCGCACACCCCAAACAAAAGCTGCATCTGACTCCTCAGCCTTTGCGCACATCTGCATTATTAGCAATGCTAATACCATTCTGCAATGATAAATAATTAAACAATTATGGTCATGAATCAATAAGTTTAGCACATTTTTTCATCAGCAAATTGTACTGTATAAACAAGAAATATAAATTACCAAGTCTAATTTCCTCCTAAAATTATAAGCATTTTATATCTAATAATTAAAAAAGTATTAGAATTCAATGTAGGATAGTTAGAACTTTAAGGAATTTCAGTTTCCACCAAACACCATTAGATTGTCATGTTTTATGTCTCTGAATCTGATTAACATTCTGAGATCTGGCCTCAGAAATCTTTCTTTGTTGGCTCCCAGAGACGCGCCCGGCAGGGTCCCGCGTCTCTCCGTCCTCACAGACGAGTCTGCTGGGCTCCAGCGTCCAAGGGCCTGACTCGGTGCGGGCAGCTGGAGGACCAGGACTGACAGACACTCTTGCCTGAAAGCGCAGCTACAAGCCACGGTGTGTGGGCTCCACCCACCCTCCACAGTCTTGTTTGGCTACTTGGAGGGTTGTTTGATTTTTATGTTTTGTTGTTGTTGTTGCTTGTTTTATTTTTAAGTTTAGATTTCCCGGTTTCTTAAACCGAGAAGGTGTAACAGCATTGGTTTCACAGTCTTCCAGGGCCCCGATCACGTTCTGGGCAGTGGCCGCCCTGTCTCAGTGGAGCACGCGTAGTCTAGGTTGCCACAGTCCCCACCACCCCCTGCAGTCGCCCTACCGTCTCCCACTGCGGTTTGAGGGCACCCACAGTTGTCTCAGAGGGCCACCGCTCTTTTTTTGTACCCAGTTCATCTCGTCTCTAGTTTCTGTTACCCGCTTGACCTTATGGGCATCTAGGTCTGCAACTCCTAATTTAATAGTTGGAATTTGATGCCCTTCTATACCGTAAGCATATAAGACAAATGCACCCAGGAAAGCCTTGGAGGGAAACGCAGACTGGACGTGACCTGCTTCCCACAGTGCCCTGTGGAGGAGCCTCGTTGTGTCTAGGACTCACAGGCCTCAAGCCCCTCCCTCCCAGCAGGGCTGACCTGTCTTCCATGTGCCTGGTCGTACTTTTCTTGAACCCTGGGCACATTTCCAGCCCTGCGACTGCCCTGGATAACACAGGGCTTCCTTGGGTTCCTTCCTGCCACCCTGACTCTGGAGTGAAGTTTGGTGGTCAGAAGTCTGTCACCTGCCTCGGGTCCTTCGAGACTTGGAGAGTCTGTTTTCTTGCCTGTTACTTTCCAGTCTTGGGTTGGACACGTACGTATCACGGGCCCAGAAAGGACCGTGTGATTAAAACATGAAGAAAGTCCCGCACCTTGGGAGGCTGAGGTGAGTGGATTGCCTGAGCCCCCAGGTTCAAGACCCGCCCGGGCAACTTGGCGAGACCTCATCTCTACAATAAATAAAAAATGAGCCGGGCGTGGTAGCGCGCGCCTGTAGTTCCAGCTACTCGGAAGGCTGAGGCGGAAGGATCGTTGGAGCCCAGCAGGTCGAGGCTGCAGTGGCCGGGAGCGGTCACTGCACTCCAGTCTGGGCGACAGAATGAGATTCCACAACACACTCACACAAGAAAGTGGTGAAGGGTGACTGAGGTTAAAATGGACGAAGTGGCTGACATGCCCACAGACGTATTACATTTTATTATGGGAGTCCAGCCTGGGGGGTCTGTGCTGGGAGGCTCTTCAGGGTCAGCTCGAGGCCTCTATGGAATGGATAGACTCAGGAATCATTGTTCCCAGGGCTGCTCTTACAATGTGTCAATTACTAGTCACCGGGGACATCCCTTTTACGGACTTAGAATGCTTAAAGAGGACAGCAGCCATCAGTTAAAGAAACAGGCCTCTCAGTTAAAACAGATTGATCAATCCCAGGCAGATCAAGTGCCAAAAGAACTTGCCTGGGGCCTGAACCCTTGCCAGATGTCAACACCACGTCAGGCACCTGGGATCGCTAGAGGCAGTGTCGGGAGGGGCTGGCTGCAGAGAGGGTCTCATCCTGGGTTTCCCTTGGCAGGCAGAACCCGGGGGTGAGGCCCGAGGGTGTGCAGCTCACCGGGGACCTGACCCCAGCAAGTGGGACAAGAAGGAGGTGGACAGGCATGTGGTATGGAGCATGGGTGCTGGTGCTTGATCTTGGGACGCTCTACAGGGATTTGTTTACCCATCAGTGCTGCCCCCCGCCGGTCGGGGCCACTCCCGGGACGCGAATCCCACACGCTCAGGTGGCCCATGCGTGCTCTGCGGGAGGCCTGCACGTGGGCTGGCTCGGTGGGTGTCCCCGGCCCCGAAGGTTAGGCACGCAGGGCGACATTCACGTCAGGGCGAGAAGCAGGAGCTGCTGTCTGTAGGCAGCCCAGGAGATTCTGGAGGAAGCAGGCCCTCACAGGCTCACAGCGCCCATAGGAGCCCCCAGGCAGCCAGAGGTCAGCCACCCATAGAGCCCCTCCAGGCCCAGGTGGAGGCCAGGACAAAGCCCCGTCCTTTGAACGTATGCTTGGAGGGCGGCAGCCAGGGCCGGTGGCCCTCGGCCAGGCTCCCTCTGCCGCTGGCTGGCTCGTTCGTCCTGCCGTGTCCCACCCCGTGTGTCTCCGCGCGTGGGTGGAAGTATCAGGGCTGCAGGTGCCAGAGCCAGGATGCCGGGGCCTCCAGATTTTGTTTCACTCGGTGGCTCTTAGCAACATGTTTCTTGCATTCTGCTCATTCTGTTTCACATTTCACACCTCCCCGGGCTGAGCCACCCATCCATCTCGCGCAAACGCTTCTGACAGGGCTGGGGCGGGGAGACCCCTACTGGGCCGCATGGAGGATGGAGAGGCCTCCCTGGCTGGGTGGGGGCGGCCCGCTGGCCAGGACGGCTTGGGTGCCTGTCCCTGCGTCCCACATGCCCTTCTTCCGGCCTTGTGAGTGCCCTGCGGAGCTCGCGAACGAGGCCTTCCTCCCTTCATTCCAGGCTCTCCCGGCACCCCCGGCCGTGGTCCTCACCCTGACAACCCTGGCACCCCCCGAATCACCCTGAAATCACCAGACGTGCCTCAGCTTCTTACTTTACAGGGCCGACTGCTAAAAAGTTTCTCCTTCTAGCTTCTCCAAGCCTCTAATCACTTAGGAAAAATTCTCCTAATTTCCTGTACATATGTAGAGATATATTTATACTGGTTTATACTTAGAATTATTTTTTGCACGGGGTTTTCTTTCTTCTGCAATAATAGACTGATCCTTCACCTTAGACTTTTGAGTATATATCCACGTCTCTATTTATCTATCTATATTTTAAATTTTAAATCTATAACAACATTCAGAATTAGCTCACAAAACTGGATTACACAAAGCCAGCAGGTTTAAAAATATTTCAAAGATGTTGCTTTCATGCTTCAAATCCTTGAAAAGCCAAATACATTCACTTGTGAAACTAAGTCTTGGGTTTTGCTGGAAAAAAAAAAAATAAGAAAAGTGTTTAATAGCACATATGGCATAATTTTATTTGACATCTGTTTTGTAACAAACAATATTTAGCTCACTTATTTGCTGAATGATACAGTACACAGTGCAAACAAAAAGTCCAATGAACAGTTTCTACAGAGTTGGTAATATATCAATATTTATTGCAAAAGAATGCAAAACTTAAACATTTAAGTGTGTTATTGATTGTAATATGCAAAACATTGATGACTGTATGTTGCCACTGCAAAAAAAAGTGCACCGAGTGCCTTCTGGGGTATGAAAATGAGGTACATTTCGGCTAGAAGAGCTCGCTTGCTTCCCTTGGTGACATTTAGTCTCAGGCCTGCCCTCGCCTCGTCTGTGTCATCCTACTGAAGACAGCTGTCAATATATTTGGGATGCTTTAGCTCATAACAGCAAAAATAGTGAGACTATTGGCTTAATTGTGAGGAGTGATTGATTTTCATGGAAGCAACATTTAAAAACTCGGAATGCACTTTGTGTTGGCAGTGCTAATAGAATGCTCTAATGAATTGGAGCTTCACACTTAAATGCGTGGTACTTACTGCAGAGATTAGCAAAGGACAACAACGGTTGATGCTTTTTTTTTTTTTTTACTCTAAAGTTGAAATAAATTATTTGTTTATATAATTGGACAACAAGAACCAAGACATACATAGAACTGAATATCACCTGGTGAACAAAGCAAACACTACGGCTCGGTCAGAGAAGCCACAAGCAGGACCCTGGTGTTGTTTTTGTTATTGTCATTATTGTAGGAAAAAATCATATCAGAGGCGATATTTAAACGGATAATTTTTCAAGCTGTGGGCAGGGAGAAGCGGCAAGGACGCCCTGCTCTGTTTGGGGTCTGGTGGTGGGTGCATCTTACCTGGGGTCGACATCAATCAAATAATAAATACCACCAAGTGGACTCAGCTCAACGGGAGGGTCGTGTGGGATGGACTGCAGCACACCCAGAAGCACCCACAGCAGGGCTCAGGACCTGCCCGCCTCCGCCCCGGACAGGAATGCTATAGGTGGGCTCACTCTGGTGGGCTTTTCAGACCTCCCAAAGCCATCGTAAAAGTGACGGCAAAAACATCGACTGACATTTGCCGACCACCTCCACGTTCTGGCCCCATGCAAGCGGTTTCCGCACGTTCTTACCACCGTCCCTGTACCTTGGCCCCGAACGGCCTCTCCAGGTTCAGAGGGCACTGCTTTTTACTTACCTTGGGGCTCTATGCTCTTCGAAAACGCCCTAGCTTGGTCTTCCGTTTTGTCGCAGATTCTCACTGGAGCTTGGTGCCTACTGTGTGCTTGGCGCCCTCTAGAGGTCGGGTGGGATAAGGGCAGAGATGGGAAGGCCGAGTTCTGCCCTCTGGCTGCTGGAGGCCAGGTCTTCCGTGAGTCCACTTTGTGGGCAGCATAGGTTCAGTTAACTGTTTGGGGAGAGGCAGAGGGACAGGGGAGGATGACCTTGAGGGTGTGCTGGTCCTCGGGCCAGAAACGCGCCCTTCACAGGGTTATCATCCCAGAGCGGAGAGGCCAGAAGCGCAGGCAGCCTGGGCTTCCTTGGGCTATCAAGCCGGCTCTGGGAGGTCCCCCTCTCCCTGCAGCGTCTGGTTGAGATCCAGAGTCAGTCCAGTGGGTTGCCTCTACCCTGGGTGGCTTCATCACCCTTGCGCTGAGCTTCCCTAAGCCTCTGTTTCCACATTTTATCAAGGAGCTTAGAGAACACAATACATGGAGAGGACTGTACAACCCCTGGCACAGGGTAAGCGCTCAGAAAATACCGGGTTTTGCTTTCGCGGTTCTTACACGTTGCTCTCGGCGGCTGTGAGACTGTGACCACGGCCTGACCCCTCTGAGCCTCTGCGACCTCACCTGGAACACTCCATTTGACACCTCACAGGGTTGCTGGGATGATCACATAAAAACAATCATGACAGTGCTTTGCACAGTCCCTGTCACAGAACAAACACCCAAATGTGAGGTGACGGTGATAGTGACAGTGACATCTGACACGACGAGGCAGATGTGGATCCACTGGAAATGAAGAAGCGGCTCGGCTGGGAGGGGCCTGGGCTCTGCCCTTAGAGCGCTGGCAAACCGGAGGCCCGGGGAGACATGGCCGCCTTCGGTCCCGGGAGAAGTTTCCAGCAGATGTTGCGGCTGCAGCGACCGGCCTCGGTGACTTGGAGCTGAAACCCGGTGCGTGGGCCATGGGGGAGACCTTGTGCAGCTCGCCCACCTACCCACTTCCTCCTCCGTCCTCAGAGGCAGCTAGAAACCACGAAGGAAACAGAAAGCAGAGGCGAACAATATATGTCACAAGGAAATAAGAACACTGCACAGCTAGAATAAATAATAATATTTTTTTCTGGCTTTAATGAAACTCTATAGATATAAAAAGCTGGAAAAGGGGATTTTTTTTTTAACAGACCTTAATTATAGCAGGGTTGTTAGTAAATTTACTGAATTGCAAATGTAAAATATTCTGATGGCCTGAGTAAAACCACATATTTAAGCCTTCTAAATGAACATTTCTGTTTTTTGAGTAATTTGTACCATCTGTGTCAAAATTCTGAGTCTAAAAAAAAAAAGCAGTGGAACAAATGTTGGTTCCATAAAACAGTCCTAGTTCATTGTTGAAATTGTCACACATTAACATTGCAGGCCATCTGGGAAGACAAAAGCCTCTAACCAGATTGCGGAGATGATTTTATTGGTCTGGTATTAATCAGGATGTGGCATAATATTTAAGCAGAAAGGAGAGATGAGGTGAAGTGGGGCCTTCCGTCCGCCCCAACTGTGCACGCGTTGGGCTGCGGCCCCCTCACGGCGGGGCGTGGGGCCTTTGGAAAGCCAGCTTCAGCACCAGAAAATGTAAATACAAGGCAAGGTAATATTTCCAGTTCAAAAACAGGCGCACAAAGCCCAGAAACTTCCTGGGCTTGGCGGCTGGCTCACTCGGAGAGAACGCTCTGGTTCAGCGGGGTGTACCCAGAACCACGCTGGCCGAAGCGGGTGGAGCTTCCCTCGATCACCGTGCCTCTGACTCTGGGTGCCTCAGAGACCCCCCGCCTGGGATGGCCAGCCGCTGTGCACCGTCCCCGTGGGTGGACCGTGAGGCCAGCCAGGCCTGCAGCGAGTCTGACTGCTGCTGGGGCTGAGCTCCAAGGGCACTGCACCTCGCTTCTCAGGTCTCTTGTCCTTTTGCACGGAGGCTGTGGTCCCTGGGCCTCCGCAGTCCTGGACCTTGGCCCACCTGGTCCTGGCCCGTGCTAGGGCAGGTCTAATCAGCCGGAGAGCAGGGGCTCCAGGAATCCTCCAGGCAGGTCGCTGTAGGGTTCGCAGTGGAGTGAGAGGGATAGAGGTGGTGGATGAGGCCATTCCACCTGGTCAGCTTGTGCCCCTGGTGCCTGTGACGGGAGCTGAGGCAGAGGGATGCTTGGGTTTCAAGACTGATTTTTCCTACGACCCACCCATAGGTACAAGCCATCGATTTCATCAGGCACTTAATGGAAGGAACAGCTATCTGTCCCGAATGCTGCCTCGTGTTGAACTCACCTAGGGAAGGTAGGTCCGTCTTCTTCCCGAGGGATTTTCAAGGGAAACGTTGGCTTTGTGCAAATTTCACCGTGGGATCCAACCCCTGTGTGCTACGTGGCTCCATGTGATTGAAGACTCAGGCCAGGACGTCCAGGGTGATGCTGGACGTGGCAGAAGGACCCGCATCCCTGTGAGCTGCTGTGGCGTGGAGAGCAGCAGCGTCAGGCTGTCCCGCTGGCCTCAGACCTCCTGCCTGGAGTGGGCGCCCTGCCTGCAGCTTACAAGCCTGTGGAGGAGCACAGGGGCCTGGCTTCCTTGCTGTGGGTTGCCTTTGTCCTGTGTTCCTGGTCCTCGTTCACCAGGAAGTCTGGCTAAGCCTCCATCAAGAGAGGTGGTGCTCACCTCTGCTCCAAATTCTAACAAGCCCTTTAGCATCTACTGCGTGCTTAGCCCTGCCATAGAGGGAAGGGAGATCCCAGCCACAGGGAATTGAGTCCAGTTTTCTGGAAACACTTATGTGAAACTTATTTGAAACAACGGGAAGGCACGTTGCTGGGCCCTTGGAGCTCAAATAGGGAATAATGACCGCAATCATGGCATGCGTTAAGAAGGGTCTCTTAAAATGGGAGCAGATCACTCTGCTGTGTACAACCCCTTAGTGGCTCCCCTTTGCCCTGAAAGACCGGCTGGACTCCCAAGCGGCCCTGCCAGATCTGGCCCCTCACTCTCCGGGCCCTTCCCGGCTTCCCCCTCCACAGGGCCTTCGCGTCGCTGTTCCCTCTCCCTAGAGGGCCCTCGGTCACCACCCCAGCCAGCCCAGCTCGTTCCTCTCCTTTCCTTGCCAGCTCAGGCAGTGCTCCCTGAGGGACGCAGTCCTCGGGTCTCAGAGCATCTTCTACTTCTGCTTTGCAACACGTGTCACTGTTTTAATTAAGCAGCTTATTGAGCAATTACTGTTTGTGCCTTGGTGGCTGAACACAAGGAGAGCTCCTGTTTTTTCAGTGAAAAGATAAGAACTTTTGGGGGTTCCTGCCTGCATATATGGACTTTTACAAATGCTGTCAAAACAGTCGAATGCATCTTTGTAGCAGTTATTAATTATGTGGCGATACATACCTGAGTCACTTCTTCTGCCAGGCAGTGCATTCACAAGTGCTGTTGCTTCCCCCCGCCTGAAATCAGTTAAGCTAAAACTCTCGCACCCTGCACCGTCCACTGTCACTGCCTTGGCCGTTGGGGAGGGTTTTCTTGTCAGGCCCCCGCCTTTGGTGGTCTGGGATGCCTTGCTGTTGGAATCCACAAAGATGCAGTCAGGAAGTGTATCCAAAGCCATGAGCGCCAATTGCCGTCCACGCTCCCCATAAAATAACCACTTACTGGATTGCTTTTTTATGTGACCCTTAAAAGCCTGCGTTCCAGATTGCACCTGCGATTTGAGATCACACCCCTCCCTGGAAGAATTGTGACTACTCTGTTTATTTTGCCTTTTTTGTTTTTTTATCAATTCCATCAAGCGACCTCCGTAAGTATCCAAAATTAGCATCGACCAGGGACTTGTAGAACGAGAATGTCTTTTCCTTCAAATTCAAGAAGAAAGTAATTGAGGACAGAGCCCAGCAACAGAAGACTTCACCAAGACTCCAGCACACGGAGGCACCCATCTGGTAAAAGGCGAGGCTGGGGAGACGCTTGCCTCACGTTCTGGCATTAGCGGCCATCTCTCCATCCCCGCCCCAGACTGTCAGCTGCACCTCCTCTGTCTTGGCCACCTCCGAAGCCCTGGGCCTCACAGGGGACCCGGCACTGGAACGTTCTCAAAAGCCATTTGTGAATAAAGGGAGCAATGAAATGCAGAATGTCTTTTAGTAGGGGAAGGGAGGCAGAGGTAGATCTGGATACAGAGGGGGACAAAACGGAGGTAGAGGGGATGTCCCTTCACGAGACCGCCCGAGGAGGCACTGACAGAGTTAACTGGAAGACCTTACACACATGCACACACACAAATGAGCACATACAGAGACACACAGTCACATATACACAGAGACATGCACACAGACCCATAAAGACACACAGACACAGGTACACATCTATACACACACACACATGCAGACAGATGCACAAAGATACCCAAACACAGAGACACACACAGCCGAACCCCACATATAGACACAGACACACACACATCTGTAGACACACACACACTCACACACGCGTACACACACACACGAGTACTCCAAAGCAAAAGTGATCCTGGGCCAAGCAGAAGTCTCCAGAAGTTGGCAGTGGGGAACTAGACCTGGGTGTCTCTGCCCTTAGGCAAAGCTCTTGTCGTAGGACCTGGCCAGGTGATGAATGATGAATGCAGACCGTGCGCTCGGGAGGCCTGGCCAGGTGATGAACGCAGACCGTGCACTCTCCCGGGTGCCCCTCCCTGTCGTGAGCGCTCTAATGTCTTCCACTTAAGTAACAGCCACTGAGCTGTGGGGCTTCCTGGTGCCTAATGGCCCAGGGTGTCGCTGAGGGCTATTAATCCTGCTGGCCATTAATTCCGGGAAATGCCCAGGGTCATTACAGGCGGTGTGGCTCTCGGTGAGCAGTGGCGCTGTGAGGTGTGCGTCCCAGGCCACCCAGCCCCTGGGAATGCCCCCCTGCAGGCAGTCCCCACAGCCTGGGCAGGAGGTGGGTGCACAGGGGTGGGTGTGCCCGATGCATCCAACCCAAGGGAACTGCACTCACTTGGGGAGACAGAGCGGGTAGACAGGGGCTGTTCTCTGCAAGGGTCCAGAGTCTCCGTCTGAGTGACCCGAGGCAGCAGGAAGCCCGGGTCTGGGAGAGGCTGGGCAAGATGAAGGCAAGCACTTTTGCTGCTGAGATTCGAGGGCCAGGGAACAGGAAGAACCAGCTCGGGAAGGGTTCTTGGCTTCCTTGGAGCGGAGGGTGGAAGCGCTTTGGTGACCCAGGAGAAGGCCTGGAAGGAGCAGGGAGCCAGGGCGGAGCTGCGGCTTGGGCTGGTGTCCAGGGGAGGGGACTGGCAGCTGCCGCAGGGGCTGCTCCGTCCTCACTCCTACTGTGACCACCCTCAGCACTCCCTCTCAACGCAAGTGGCCTCTGCCGCGCTGTGGCCCTGCCGTCCCGTGGCCTCTGCCATCCCGCGATCTCTGCCACCCCCCACCTCGGCCACTCTGTGGTTTCTGCTGGGGCGTGTCCTCCGATGACTTGGCGAGTCCGCTGCCCCGGGGCCTCCCCTCGCTGTGTTTCATCTTAACCACGTGAGATCTGGAGTCAGACCTCCTGGGCTCGGTCTTGGCTCCGGGCAAGCTGCTTGCCTCCTCTAAGCTGCAGCTATGTTTTCCATAAAATGGGAAAAACAAGAATTGATATGCGGATCAAATAATAGCAGGTAGATCATTTGGGACCATGCTTGGAACCCGGTAAGAGTTCTACCAATGCTTCCTCTTCCTCCTCTTCCTCTCATTTTGTTGTTCCTATTATTCTCTCTGTGTGTCTTCTGGCCTTGCCCTCTGTCTGTGACATTCACTGGGGGCCGTGTCACCACCTCCAGAGGGGGCTGTGCGCGCAGCTGCTCTCTCCAGAAGTGAACGTCTCATTGGCTACACTGGCCTGCCCTCCTGGAGCAGGCTGTCTTCTGATCAAGGGCAAACCTCCAGTTTGGGCAAAGTGGCAGAATTTTGGGGTGCAGATATGTGACCCTAAGGTAAGGCGGCACCCCTGACCCCTGCCTCCGGGAGCTGTGGGCCTGGGAGGTGCCCCCTGAGATCACCTCCCTGATCACTGCCTCGGTGACCACCACGTGGGCAGAGCTTGGGGTTTACCAGCCACCTCCCGGGCCGCCTCCCGTCTTGACGTCGGCTTGGCCAATGCGCGAATCCTCGCTTTACGGATGCGGCCCTGATGGCTCCCCTCCCACTGTGCCATGCCGTGTTTCTGGGTCCGCGATCTGCTGCCGCCCGAGGGTGGATGGAGACTCGGGACAAGGACGTGGACAGTCGGCAGAGCCTGATCCCAGACGGAGGAATCAGATTTATGGAATCCCTCGGCGAACGTAGTTTGCTTGTATCATTGCTTTCAAAGACTGCTCAAGGCTGAGCCCCATCGGGACACCGTGTCTGAGGAGGGCGGCCCCCGGGGCTCTGAGGCCACTGTCCCTTACCTGGAGCCTCACACAGCTCTGCCACAGCAGTGGCCCCACCCCCTCTGAGTTCCATGTTGCGTCTTAGCCAGGACACTCTGCTCTGGCCGACTTTCCGGAAGCCCAGAGAGCAGGCAGCAGTCTCCCCCACAGAGGGGCTGGCAGTGGGTGTCACATGGGGGCGGGGGTGATTTGGGGAACGATGCCCGGCCCCACCCACGAAGGACCAGGATGCAGATAAATGTCACTGCTGCTGCACAAAAGTGTGGCATTATCAGCCCCTTGCAAGGGCAAGTGGATTAAAATGCCATTAACACAGCAAATTAAGCTTACAGTGAAGTAAACAGAAATTAAATCAATAACTAGCATAGGGGGACAGCTGCCTTTTCCCAAATGGTTCCCCAAGGTGGTGGGTGCACAGAGGTGGGGGGAAGTCTGGCTGGCGTGGGGAGGGGTTGGTGGTCCAAGCGATCAGCAGTGGGCGCTGGGAGGGTCAGGCTGACTCCTGGCCTTCCCTGGGGAGTGGCTTCCTTCCTCTGTTTTCCCCGGTGGACCCAGAAAAAAAAGAGCCGAGCTTAAAAACGAATCTTATTCCTCGTGTTCTGTGTGGGGCGCTGCACAGGCTTTGCCCACTTGGCATCCATTCCCCCGTCTTCTGGTAGCGACATCTGGATTCTTCTTTGAGGATAGCTCCTTCCCCCAAGACTCTCAGTTCACGAAGTTCTGGTAGACTGAACCACTCTTTGGCATAATCTTATAACATGGAGAATCTTGTCTCTGTGGTCGCAACCTTGATTCTGGGATGCTGAACTGACCAAGTCTGTGCCAGGGGTTGCCCAAGGTCTTCAGCTGGAACTTTCTGAACTGTTGGCCTGTCCTGAGTGGGTGGGTGCTGAGCTGGTGGGAAGCAAGTCTGACATCTCACTCCCTGGGAGAGCTTGAGCTGAGAGTGGAGCCACACAAAGGTAAGGGGGCAAAGGCTGGATGTGGGTGCCTGGATCCAGCTATGTCTGCAGCTGTGCCAGATCTGTCCCTGGAGTCTTTAGCGACCAGAGTCTCCTCATTCCCCATCCCTCTTCTTAAGCCAGTTTAAATTGGGATTTGGTCATTTGCAACTAAGAGAGCCAGGCTTGAAAACAAATCTTATTCCTTTTTTTTTTTGAGTCAGAGTCTCACTGGTCGCCCAGACTGGAGGGCAGCGGCCGCTCCCGGCCACCGCCGCCTCGACCCGCTGGGCTCCGGCGATCCTTCCGCCTCAGCCTTCCGAGTAGCCGGAACTACAGGCGCGTGCTATCACGCCTGGCTGATTTTTGATTTATTGTAGAGATGAGGTCTTGTCAAGTTGCCTGGGCGGGTCTCGAACCCGTGGGCTCAGGCAATCCACTCACCTCAGCCTCCCAAAGGCGCGGGATGACAGGCTGAGCCGCCGAGCCCGGCTTAATCCTTTTTTTAAAAAAGAAAATCTGCTTATCAAACCCCTCTCGGAGACCTCTGATCACGTGGTCCCGAGACAGCGGATGGTGGTCTCCTGCGCCTCCGCACCAAGTCTCCGCCTACTGGGTGCTCTTTCCCGCTCCATCCCGTGGGACCGTCGCGTCGTGCCCTGCTGGTCTGTGCTATCCCTCTACAGGCCATGTGTGCGTCCGTCTGTCCGTCTATCCAACTACCCATCCATCTACCTGCTGGAGTCCCCTTCTGGGGCAGGTGGGCTCAGCCCACTCCCTTTTTAGCCTTTAGTTTATCATGTCTCCGGAAGAGGAATAACCTTTGATGGAGGCCACGAGGGATGACTCTTCCTCTTCTTCCTCTTGCGGTGCCTTCTTCCCCGGTGCTTCCCCAGAGCTCCCGGAGGAGAAGGCGGAAGACCCAGGACTGGAAATAGGGTAACTTTTCCTCCCAGCTGCTGCTCTTCCACTGCCTCAGCTCCAAGCCACCTCCCTCTGGAAGTCTTTCCTGATGGCCCTCCTAGCTGGAAAGGTGCCTTCCTGCTCTATGCTTCTGTGGCCCCTGGACCTTCCTCTGTCTGGCACAGCCATGCTGTTTGGTAACTGGTATTTCCCAGCTCTGTTCCTCCTGTTCTATGGGCTCCTGGGAGGACAGAAACCAAAGCTTGTTCCTTCCTGTGGCCCCAGCACAGGCCTGCTGAGGACAAGAAGGAATAAATGGATAATACACAGAAGCAGAAGATTTTCCTGAGGTCGTGGCTGCAGGTTTTGACCTGCCCTTGGCTGGGACGGTTTCGGTGAGAAGACACAGTCTCTCCGTGGGAACTTGGGCCCATTCTCCCCCCTCCCTCTAACTGCTCACTCCGCTTTCCCTTTTCTAAAGGAGACTCCTCGGTCCCCACACTGTCCAAGGCAGGGCCGCCATGGCTTCAGGCAGTAGGGTGGGAGACTGCCTCATGGAACTGTGTTTGAAGGGGTGAGGTGGCAGTCAGGATAGGAGGTGCGGGATGTGTTTGGAGGGACTGAGGTGGCATGACCGGCACTCTGTTCACTTTCGTCTGTTTAATTTCCCCCAAAGATGCTTATAGAAACGCTTCCTACAGTCGGAAAAAGCATCAACTGTCCATTGCAAGGAGATTTATCAGTGCTCCTCCTCTTTGAGGGAAATGATGGGGGTGGAGTGCCCGACTGACTCCCCCCCTGCAGGCCAGGGCTCTCTTGCTAAAGCCCCTCCTGACCTCCTGGCTTGCCGCTGACCTTCTGACTAGTGATTCCCAGCATCTCTGGAGTCCTAGACGTCTCTCGAGGAGGAAAGGCCAGGGGCATCCCCTGCCCCACCTGTCCCACTGACACGATTCCCGACCGGGTCAGGGAAGGAAGGAGGGAGCTGGTCCAACTTTGAAGAGTTCTAAATTTCTCTGTTGATTTTTCCCCTCTCCCTCCCTCAGGTTCCAAATCCAATTCTAGCTCCTGGCCAACTGGTAGAATTAAGGGATTAAGAGCTACCCAGGTCTTATCCCGATATGAAAAGATTTCACCGAGAAGCTCATAGTTCAGCGTCCAAAGCCCAGGAAATCTGTCCCCGCCTGCGCCGGGTATTGTTTTGAAAGCCTCGTTGGAACCACCTTTTGAGCTCCTGGCTGAGGCATCACTGTTTCACTTATCTCTTAAGACCTCGCTCATAATTGCTCGATGTCCGACAGGCAGAGAAAACTCCGGGCATTATCTGTTAAGGGCCCTCTAATCCAGTTCATAAGGACAGAGTGGTAATCAGGCCACCTCAGAATCTTTCTAAAGTCAATGCAGAATTTCACATGAGCCCTGAGCTACTTCCTGGAGAGCGCCGGGGACAAACACAAATGCCAGGCCCCTCCAGGAGGGCGTGGGGACTTGAGGGTGTGAGCGGGGCCAGAGGGTAGGGTTGGCCAGAGAGAGCAACTTGTGGGTGGGTGGGGGACACTTTGTGTTGAAAAGCGGGAGGGATTTTTCAGTGTATGCCAGACGGGGTGTGTGCCTGCACTCGTGTGCCTGTGCAAGTGTGCACGTATGTATGTGTGTACTTTCTGGACAAAGGTCAGATGAGTGAGCTCTCTCCAGGCTCCCATGAGCTCATCCCGGGCAGCGAAAGGTCCCCACAGCCAATGGCGCAGGGCTGTGCAGCTGGTGGCCTCCGACAGGCAAGGTGGCAGGGGTGTGGATGAGTCAGAGGCTGTATTTCTGCAGGCCCACGGGAAGCGTGCTGACAAACGCTGTTAATCTTTGGGGGGAAGGGGCAGCCCACGCGCCACTCCATATGGGCACACCTAGATGTATCAGTCGACTGTCGACGGCCGCCCTTCATGGGACACGACGCGTTCCTCTGACTGATGGAGCCTTTCTGGAGACTCGTGGAGACTCTATGCAGGTGCAAGCTTAGATGCCAGCATCGCTTGCACCTCACGTCGGCTCATTGACCTGCGGCTGATAAATGGCGAACCATTTCCTACCACGTGATGAGGAAACACAGCCTAGAAAGGGTTCCGGGCCCAATGATAACCAAGCTGGGTGTCCTCTTCCTTCCAGGTTCTCGCCCAGCCAGCCCAGGGGCCGTGTCGTGCCCTCAGCACTTCTCCAACGTGAGCCAACAGTGTGTGGTGGCTTCTCCCTCTCCTGACCTCCTGACGTGTGCCCCCACCCTGGCTGCCCTCTGGACCCGCCAGGAAGCCTGAGCTCCAGAGTTGGGCCCTGACAGCCAGTTTCACCTGCCAACAGCAGCCTGGGACCTCCGGAGAGCAAATGAGAAAAGGCTACTTTGTGTGTGAGGTCTCGGTTGGGGTCCCCTGGAGCAGACCCTGAGACAAAGATGTGGGCAAGTAGTTTATTTGGGAGGCAACGCCAGTGAGTGTGGGGGTGAGGGGGACTGAGAAGGGAGGAGAAGGCGACCCTGCGGGGTGCGTGGTCCACAAGGCGCCGCTGTGCGCCGAGCTCCGTGGCACATGCCACAGAGTTCTGCCCATGGAGGAGCACAGGCTGAGCTGACACCGAACCCTGCCAGCCCCGAATGAGGGCTACTCTCAGGATACGAGTCACCTGGCCCTTCTGGCTTTGAGGGCAGAGGGACGTCCAGGGTTCTGGAGAGCACTTTCAGGGACAGAGATGTGGAACCCCTGCATCTGACAGTGGGAAACAGCAGGTATATGTTGACTGCCAAGGCCTGAGAGATTGTGAGCAGGGAAGAGCCAGCCTCAGCTGCAGGGGCTTTCGTGGCCACGTTTCCTGGGCGCGTTGGAGGGGCGATGGGGCCACGGAAACGGGGAAGGCACCCAGGCTGGACTCTGCTGAGCAGCTCTCAGTTGTCTCCTGTGCGAGCTCTGCCCTTTGGGGTTCCCAGGGCCCTGGCTCTCTTGCTGCCTGTACGGGACCCTCTCTCCAAGGCAAACACGGCCACGGCCCTCTGACCTAAAAGATCGGCTGCTAGCGGAGGGCAGTGATTGCATGTCTGGGCGGGCCGAGGCAGGCACAGGGTGGGCTTTGCTGTCCACTCCTGTGCTGGGATGTGTTGCTGAGCCCGTGACACCCATCCCGGGGCCTTACTTTCTTCTGGAAAATGGGCATCTTGCAGACAAGATGGGGCAAAGCTGGAATAATCTGCGGGACTGGAATATAATTGGGGACATCAGGTCACTCCTGTTTAGCATAATACAGCCAGAGATGGATGCGTGTAGAGCTGTCTGTAAGGATGTGTACCTACAGGGGCTAGTGCACACATGTCTGTGTCCTCTCTGCCAGCTGAGGGGGCCCAGAAGCCATGTTACCCCAGTCATAGCCAGCACACCTACCTCCCGGGTCTGGGTTTCCAGCGCCGTTCGCCAAGGCAGGGCCTTCTGCCCTTTGCCATACGAGGACACAGCATTCTTCCTTGGCCATGTGAGGATGCGGCAGCAAGGTGCCATCTGTGAAGCAAAGAGCCCTCCACAGACGCCAGATTTGCTGGCGCTTCGATATTGGCCTTCCCAGCCTCCAGAAATGTGAGCAATACATTTCAGTTATTTATAAATTTTAAAAACTAGGAACCAGAGTTCTTTGGAGAAACAGCTGATTCTAGGGTTGGGTCAGAAAATACACGATGAGCCTGGAGCATATCATAGTACTAAAAAGTAGGAAGTGCTCACACACACACACACACACACACACACACACACACACACACCAGACAGGAGGGTATGTCAAAGGAGTCAAATGGAAGAGTACCCAGTGGCCAAAATGGGGACAATCTTTGAGTGACAAAAATGTAGTGTTGAATTACAATCCAAAGTATAAAGCATATATCCACAAATCCATGCTGATATATGTAAATAATTGAACAAATATGAGGGGGACCCCCCAAAACCCAAAATTTGTTTAGAAAAAATTGTGCATTCTTACATGTTCAGACTTCAGTCGCCTTCGAAGTCCTCTCCGTTGGATGCAATAGGCCTGCTGAGATGCTTTTTCCACTGCTCAAAACAGTTTTTGAACTCGTCAATTTTGATGACTTTTAGTGCTCCTGCCATTTTTCGTTTCACTTGGGCAAAATGTTTCCCTTTTGAGGACTTTTTTCATCCAGGGAAACACAAAAGTCACGTGGGGTGAGACGGGGTGCGTAGGGAGGGGGGTGCCCAGGGGTCAGTTTTTGGTCAAGTGTGCTGAACGCGCAACCAAGTGTGGACAGGGGTGCTTGTAAGTCACCCGTCATGAGACGGGCAAACACGGGGAAAGAATCTTCAAAAAGAAAAATTCACTGAAGCCGACTGCAGCCTCTCACCACAATGCTAGCTAGTGCACTGATGCCCATGGCTTCCTAGAGCACTCACCTAGCAGGAGAGGTCTGTACTACCAGAGCCATCCTCCAAAAGATAATTCCATTTTCTGGGGTCCCTCCTCCTAAATAAGTGGGTGCACATAGACAGATATGCTGTGCAGAAGAATTCCAGATCATTCGTGTCCATATTCTGCCCTCAGGGAGTCAGACGAGGACTCCACTCCCTACATGTGGGCTGCACATGTGACTTCCTTCCCAAGCGTGCTGTCTGGAATGAAGGTGTGAAAAAGAGTGACTTTCAGCCGGGCTCGGTGGCTCAGCCTGTCATCCCACGCCTTTGGGAGGCTGAGGTGAGTGGATTGCCTGAGCCCGCGGGGTCTGAGACCCGCCTGGGCAACTTGGCGAGACCTCATCTCTACAATAAATCAAAAAATTAGCCGGGCGTGGTATCTCACGCCTGTAGTTCCAGCTACTTGGAAGGCTGAGTGGAAGGATCGCCAGAGCCCGGCAGGCGAGGCTGCGGTGGCCGGGAGTGGCCGCTGCACTCCAGTCTGGGCGACAGAGTGAGACTCCGACTCAAAACAAAAACAAAAACAAAGCAAAACAAAAAAAGAGTGACTGTCCCATGGAGAAAGCTGACAAGGCCAGGGTGCTGTGGTCCACTTCAACGGGGACGAGTCCCGCTGACGGTGACGTGGGAGGAGAATGGCACTTTACCTCTGCTGTGGTCTTTCTCCCACGAACCCACGACACAGTCTGACTGTGAGACAGAGGTCAGACGGCTCCACACGGAGGCACATTTTTCACAGCACTCGACCAGCGTTCTTCCGATCTGTGAGGTCATTGAAAACAGGGCAAGTCAGAGAAACGATTACAGTCTAGAAGATCCTGAGGAGACATGACAACGACGTGTCATGTGGTGTCCTGGATGGAATCTTGGAACAGAAACGGGACGTGAGGTGAAAACCCAGGAAATCCGGACGAAGTGTGGGCTTTGGTTAATAGTGATGTGTCAGCATCGGTTCCTTATCTAGGGCAGATGTGCAAAGTAATGGAAGATCCTAACAACGCGAGAACTCTACTATCTTTACGCCTTTTCTGCCCATCTAAAACTCTTCTGAAATTAAGCTTGTTTAAAATCGGTGCCCGTCCTTGAAGGTGGCTCAGCCTTATGGCAGGACCCAGGGGCCAGGGGGCTTGTGTTCTTGTCGCTGTGACTCTGGCTAAGTCAGTTCCCATCTTGGCCTCCGTTTCTCCACATGTCAAGTGGAAGGGTTGGATCCCTGCATCTGACCTTGATGGTCTGATTTCCTTCACACCCCCTGAGTGACTGGAGAAAGCTTTGGGCAAGAGGACCCAGTCCCTGGCACCCTTCGGAGGGCGCGTGGGGAGCCTCTGCGACTTGGCCTGAGGCCGTCTGCCCCAGGTTTGCCCCGCCGGCTGGCCTCCTTCACGGACCATGCCCAGGGCTCCTTGCTCTCCTCTCCCCACCAGCTCTGGAGGCAGCAGAGTGGCAAGCGGGGGAGTTTTGATGAGGCGAAGGAGCAGCGATGTGTTTTAATGCACTGTTTCCTGGGGACCGAGAATGAAAATTTTAACAACTCAGAAGCTGTGCACTGAAGGCGCCTCCACTGCAGGTTCTCAGAAGGGTATTCCAACTAAATTGCAGAAATAAATATGCATCTTCCTCGTTTTTGATGAGCAATCACTGCACAGAGCCTGAATCCTCAAGTGGCAGGATTGTTTTTTTCCTCAGTGGGAAAAAAGCCATCTTCAGTTGCCCGGCTTTGGTGTTCTCAGCTGTGTGTGTGTTTCGTGGCCACAAGGCCACACGCTTCATGAGACCTGCCCGGAGCTGACCCGCCGTACCCAGCCAGGGAACAGCCCAGGAAGGCCGTGCACAAAGACGCCCCGCAGATGACAGCGGAAGTCATTACAAAGCCATCAGTCCATGGGCCTGCACACACTCTGAGGCTCGGGCCAGTCCTTCCAGGGCATGAAGGGAGGAAACTGGTTCTGTGAAACCTTCGGCACCGGGCCTGGCAGAATCTGGGCGAGGCCCGACCTGGGGCCCTACGGATGCCCCAAGGCCAGGAAGCTGCAGCAGGGGTGGTTTGGCCCCATTGGGCTCCAGTGTGTGTCAGGTCCAGGACTCCTGGAATCTAAACCTTTGTCCCTCTGTCCCCTCACTTTGCTGTATCTTCATGGCCTCGGGCACAAGCCCAGTCTCACAGACTTCTTCAGAGACCTGCAGAAGCACTTCCAGGACGGCGCTGTGGTGGGTTTCAACGAATGGCAAACATTCCTTCACAAACCGAAAGAAGAAACCTCCACAAATCCCCAAACCTGTTAGCTGGAAAATATTCCAAGATCAACACATTTTAATTCACTAATTAATACAGCTAAAAGGCATTTTTCATATTAGACTTATTAACATCACTTGTATTTAAGTGTTTTTGAATTCATATTTTCCGATGCTCTGCGTTTTTCTAAAGTGTTCTAGTCATGTTATGCAAATGCCTATTTAAATTACCAGGGGTATTTGTTTTCTATTTCTACTCTGTAAAACATAATTTTAATACAAGTTATTTGTGAAATGCACATTGGAAAAAAGAAAATAAGATTTGAGATGGCATTTCTATGATAATTTTATTGCAAATGTTGACCATGTTTTTGTATTTGTCGGCAAAAGGTAATGCAAAATATACATAAGACATATTTCTGGGATTTATTGTTGTATGTGACTAAATTAGTAAAGCAAAATTTGCTTCATTTTTTTGAACCCGAGGCAGGGCAGTCCATCACCCCGGGTGGCATGTTTTAGAGGGAACAGTCGCGGCCACGCGGCAGGCTGCGCCCCGCCGTCACAGAGACAAAATGCGTTCTTGCTCTGACTTCAAACATGATTTTCTGACACCTTGCACTGCCGGGTGTGATGACGGCGGCAGACGCACAGCCTTTGGAGAGGGCAGGGAGGCTTGGCTTGAGCAGGACAGAAGTCCTGAGCAGAGGACGTGACTGGGGTTCTCTCGAGTGCTGAGATGGCAGATGTGGTGGCCAGATGCCGACGCGGAGAGCCATGGGAGAGGGCCTCTGGAAGGGTCTTCTTTGGAGGACTTATCTGAAATGTAGGCTTCCTTTCTGATACGCCTGTGGTGAAGGCAAAATAAGATGACTAGAGGCAAAGGGTGAAGTTGAGAGAGGGAATCTTGGCTTAAGATTTAGAGCTATTTCTGAGCTTCCTGGCAGCCAAGGCAAGAAAGGGAAGCCTGAGGAGTCCGATGCCATTGCATCATTGTCCAGTTAAAGAATACTACCTCTTGGGAGGAAGGACAGTTTCCCCCTCACCTCCCAGTCTTAGTGAAATCCAAAAGTCCCTTCATGTGGGAACACAGGGGTATAGGACTCGCTGTCCAGAATGGTGGCGATCTTACAGAGGCTGCCGAAAAGCCCTTAGGAAGAAGGGTGGTTAAATGCAACCAAAGGTATGGTAGTCTGTCTTGATTTTTAAAGATATTTTTGTGCTGTGGTTGGAGCACCTGAGACAGAATGGCACTCCATCTCCAGCGCCCCTGGCCCCTGGGCAGTCACGACTCACTCTTACCTGCGTCGACAGCGGTGACACGGAGACTTTCCCAGGGAAGGGAGGCCACCCATCCTCGGTGCCAGCCGTGGGCCCGTGTGCTGGTGGGAGCTGCGTTCTCATGAGTGCATGGCCATGTCAGGTTGGTTACAGAAAGCAGGGCATGAGGGAGAAAACTCCATGACCTGTCACCCTTCGGTTACCTGGGGCCCCCTCTCCATGAATATTTGTGGAGAGAGCTTCGTTTTCTCTGGAGAAAGGCGCCTCTCAGCATCTTCTGGTCGCACACGGCAGGTTCTGGCTCACAATGGATTCGGTACAGGTTTCTTGTGGGGAACTGACCACAGGGGCCACTGGGGCCGGCAGGTGGAGCTCTGGGCCCGGCTGGAGTCACGCCGATGCTGTGTGGCTAGGGGCCACTGCTCCAAGTCTGTCCCTCACGGGGCAATGACGAAACCTGCCACGTGGAGACGCGAGGATGACGAAACACGTGCAAAGCACCTAGCAGGGGGCCTCCTGGTAGCTGGTGCTGAAGGAAGCCCAGATGAGGGGCAGTGTGGGCGAGTGGGAGGCGCCTGACTGACAGAGCGTGTTGTGCAAACGACCTCCTGAAATCCACGTTGCGATCCTGTGCTTTTAGGTATGGCTCTCACCCGCCCCACCTCATGGAGAAGGGATTGGCTCAGAGAGGTTCACTGACCTGCCCGGGACGCAGAGCATGTCAAGGCAGTGCTGGGACAAAGTGCAGGTCTCCCAAGTCTCTTCTGGCATTTCCTTAATCCTACTCCTTGTCCCAGGAAGCCAGGCGGCACATTTGGGCTGGGTCTGCCCTCTTTCAGAAGGAGCCAGCTTTAGAGGCTAGGTGGGTCCGGCACAGCGTGTCCAGCCCAGGGCTGCCCTCTGGAAGAGCCAGGTCTGGACATGAGGCGGGGCAGGGCCTCTGAGACCATGGGTGTGGAGGGCACCTTGCATCTTCCTGGAAACTTTCTCTTGTAGAGCTGGGCCAGTTAGGTGAGGCCTGTGGTTCCGTAATCAACAGGGGAAACGCAGGGTCCCGGGTGGTATCTCCCCCCCCTTTGAGTGCTGGCCAGAGAGATGATGGCCGCGTCAGGCCGGGGAGCTCTTACATTCAAAAGGGCACATGGCCCTCCTCCAATGGGCCTGTTCAGAAGGCCGTTGTCATACCAGCAAAGCCAAGCACGTGGCTGGAGCGTGTTAGCCACCCTGGTGGCCGTGCAGGAAACTCAGAGGACCGGGCCTGAGGGATGTGGAAGCCGTCACAGGAAGCTAGAGTGCGAGGCCGTTGGAAGCATTGATGTGCCCAGGGCTTCTGCCCTGGAGAGCTTCCGTGTGGTTCGACAGATATTTCAAAGCAGCATCCCTGATGCAGAGGGTGTCTTGGCTGCCGCCGCCGCCGACCTGGCGAAGGGAACAGCAAGTGCAGACACGCTCCGGGGGACGTCAGCAGGACACACCTTTCTCTGTCCGCGGGGGACAGGGTCTGCTCACCGAGCACCAGCTGCCGGGTCCCTGCCCCCTTTGTCCACTCTGAGCTGCTGTCCTGGCCTCTGGCCTCTGTCAGAGGAAGGCAGAGCCGGTGAGGGCCCGGTCTGGTTCTCTGTGAGGCTCTGAGCGCTGGGCCTGCGGACCAGGGAGTCCGCCACAGCCACTTAGGTTCACTCAGAAAGGTTGCTGTCCTCCACGGGGTGTTTTCAACTCAATCGTCCGGATGTTTACGGAGCATCTTCTCCGAGCCAGGCTCCGAACCGAGCTTGAGGTTTTGGCAGGACTGAGGCAGACGAGGTCCTGACCTCAGGGGACGTAAGTCAGCGTTGAAGATGGACACCGAACAGTCAGAAGGAGGAAGGTGACAGTCACGACCTGCAAGGTGCTGCAAAGAAGAGGCAGTCTTGTGGGATCCTTCCCTGGAAATCAAGCCTCATCCTTGCACCCCGCTGCTGTTGAGGAAGCTCTGACTGTGCCAGGCTCGGGGTGCGCCGCCACCCAAGCCCAGCAGGGTCTCTGCTCTCCTGGAGCACACAGCTGAGTGTGAGGGGAGACGGGCCACGCGCAAGCAAACCAATGCCACCGCTCGGAGCGGCGGCGATAAGGGAGGAAGGCGAGCAGGTGGTGTGACGGCGGACGGGGAGGCTCCTGGAGCTGAGCCCTGGGGAAGACCTCTTCCAGGAGGTGATGCAGGAGCAGCGACCTAAACGGGCTGAGCCATGAGCCTCGGGAAAGGGGAGAGCACTCTTGGTGCGGGAACAGCAGGTGCAAAGGCCCTGTGGCAGGGACAAACCCGGTGTGCTGTAGGAGCACCAGGAGGCCCGTGTGCCTGCAGCCTGTGACGGGGCCGGGGCCACGAGGGGAGGTGGAGGAGAGGAGGAGCTGCCCCGAGGCCCTGCAGGGCCAGAGTGAGGGAGTCGAGTCTTACTCCTGGAGCAGCGCGGTGCCCCCGAGGGGGTTCGGGGAAAAGTGATGTGATCCGAGATATGTTTAAAGCAAATCCCTCTGGCTGCTGGGGAGAAGGAAGCAAGGAGCCAGCCAGGACAGGGATGATGGGGGCGGGGCCGGAGTGGACGCAGAGTGGCCTGACCTGGGGCACAGGGAAGCTGACACTGCGAGAACCTGCTGCTCTCGGCTGGGAGGGAGGAGACAGGGCAAGGGCGGGGGGGGTGCCGGGATGCCGGCTGGAGTCACTTACCTGGAGAGCCGGTCCGTGGAAGTGTCGGCGGGACCTGGGCACGGTGGGGGAGCCAAGGCCACCTGGGCACACGGGGTTGAGAGGCCTGGAGGCCTGGGAGGCGGTGGGAGGCTCTCTGCTTAGAGCAGAGCCAGGAGGGGGTGACATCTGAGCTGGTCCTTGAAGAATGATGACTCGCTGGCTGCGAAGACGGTGGAGAAACAGTGGGAAGGGAGTCGAGCGGCAGACGGGAAGGGACGGGGCAGGCCTGGCGTGGGCTGGCGGAGCCGCAGGGGCTGGCCAGGACCACACGGGCTTTGCGCCCAAGTCTCCACCGCGGGGGTGAGGAGGCAGCGGTTGCAGGTTGGGCAGCTTCCTGCGGGTCAGAAAGGAGAGCGAGGTGAGAAGTCCAGGTGAGGCTGCTGTGACCGAGATCTGGCCCTGCGGAAGCATCGGGAAGCCCTTGTTCTGCACTGGACCCCGGGAGGCCTCCGTGGGAAGGCAGGAGGTGGGCCCCCCACGACTTCTGGAGACGGCACGTTCTAGAGCAGCGAGGCCCAGGACGCCGTCTGCCTCCCCTTGGCCCCGGCCTGCAGAGCGCTTCTCCCGCGCCGCCACTCGCCCGTGAGCTCCAGGCACGCTGGCCTTTTGCCGTTCTGCAAGCTCGACCTGCCCCTTCGAACCCCCAGGACTTTGCACTTGCTCTTCCGTCGGCCAGAAGGCTTGCCCCTATGCCCCTTCGCTGGGTCGATTCTTTCCCATCATTCAGGTCTCTGCTCAGATGCCTCCTCCTCCGAGAAGCATCCCTGACTCATCCCTCCAAACTCTCTCCGCCCCTCTCATCGTCTGTCATGGACTGAGAAGACGTTGCTTGTCTACTTGCTTATTGTCTATCGGCTACCTCTGCCCCAGGAGGAACGGAAGCCTCAAAACCTCGTGACTTTGACCGTCTTGGTTCCTACTGGGTTCCCAGGACTAGAATGCCACCCTGCACAAAGTGAGTGCCATCAGTATTTGCTGAATGAGTGCATGCCTATGGGGGAGCCCCGGCTGAACAACTGGGTGAGCACACTGAGTCCAGTGTGCTTCTTTGGTGATGCGGCAGACCCAGCACGGTCCTCAGGGACCCTCGGCCTCCTGACCCCTGCCCTGCACTCTGCCCAGGGGGCTTCTGCTCTGCTCTCCCTTGGGGTTTCGGCGGCAGGCAGGCCAAGGATGTTCTGGGATTGGTTTTTGTAATTGGTTTGATATGAACATGAAAAGCATCTAAAAATTGGACAGCTGGAAATGCTTTTCTTCCCATTTATTACTTAAAGCAGCCTTCGAGTTTCGGGTTGTTTTTAAAATCAGATTCTCCTCACTTAAAAAATGAAGAAATTGAAAAAAATACCATGAACTCACCCTTGGATGTTTTTGAAGAGACCCCGCAAGGTCGCGCCGAGGCTGCTGCCCCGGGGAGACGGCGGGGGCTCCTCCGTGCTCCAGACAGGGCCTGGGCGCGTCCGGAGCTGGGTCGCGGCCATCCCGACGTCGTCGTGTCAGGAGGGGGAGATAAATTAAGATGAGTGTGTCGCACAGCGAGACATTAACCACGACAGTGAAAAAGGATTGTGAATGTTAAAATGGCCCGGGCTAAAATATACTGAGGTTAAAATACAGGGTAACTTTACAAATCACTAATAATCTCTTTGGCTTTCACTGCAATAACATTGATTTAATTCATTAGATTCCTTTCTAAATCTATATTTCAGTTTTAGAGTTGTCAGTTTCTGTTAATGACAATTTTGCCCCATCTGTTCCAACATGAAAATGAGGCTCCTTGCAGCAGACAAGATAGATCTCGAAGAGTTTAAGAAGGAGAAGTCTTAAAGGTATTTCACTCGGAGGAGGCCCCATTTGATGATTCACACTCCACATGAAGCTGCCCACAAAAAACTTTTTGCGGCTGATGGGGAGAGGCGAGCACTGCCCGGCAGGGCCCGTCCACGTCCCTGCCCCGTGGTGACCCTCGCGTCAGATGGGCCTGTGCTGTCGTTTCGTGTGTGGAGGGGAAATAGTCAAAACATTCCCACTCATTCTTTTTTTTAATGACAGAGTAATAATTCCGGGTGTCAGCATGTCAGAATTCCAGTGGCTGTGATTCGAATGGCAATGAGTTGCTGTAATTTGGCCATTGGAGTCAACACATTACAGTAAGCCATCTCCGTAAGCCCGGTGATCGCCTGTCTGCCGAGGGGTGATGTCTGGGTTTTTTGCTCTGGGAGAAATGTCTCTGATGACCCCCTCCAGCCCACCAGCCCATGCACGTGTCCATCTCCTGCAGAAGACGGTTTGGAAAGCGGGGGCGAGGACTGTGTCCCAGGTAGCCGCTGATGCCGTTGGAGGGGCCAGCCTAGGCTGGGCACGGGCCTCAGTCATGAATGAACAGGAATCTACAAGCACCTGAATCCCCTGAAGGGGAGGGGCCCTGCCCGTCCAGCTGTGGGGGGAGCTTTCCCGAGCCTGCAGCAGGTTCTTGTGCTATGGGGGGAGACATTCCTCTTATTATCAATCATGGAAAAACAAACCCACCCATTAAAGAAGACGCAATGTGTAATACATGACCCAAGACACAGGGATTTTTAAAGTTTGAGAACCTTCTAGAAAAATATGCAGGCATTAAAACACACATGGAATTAAGCTGGATCCTCAAAGTTAATATTCACCATATGTATTTACATTCAACTCAACGCCAACAAATTGAGTACTGCATTACAGCTCAGAGAAGGGAGATTGCCTCTCACACAGGCTGACATTAAGTTGAGTTACTGTTTTGCTGTAGACTTCTCCAGGAAGTCTAAAGACAGTTGAGAAAATCAGCCTGAAAATCCTCCCTGTGGATCTGCCTCCTCATTTCAAATACAAATTAGTGAAATTTTAACATTTCAGATGTCATACCTTGAGCAAATTAAAAATCAACAAAAATATTAAGGTTCTATGTTACCTGCTCAAGTGTACAGAATGTATAAAAACTTTAATCAAACACTCGGGTTTGCTCAGTTTTAAATTGTGTTAGTTTAATAGTTTCTTTTCTGCTGTTTATATTAATGACATATTCCCATCTAAATATATTGCCATGCTGAAAAGCCATCACAACATTTCCAAGGTTGAATGAATGCAGTTGTATTCATGGTTTTTAATAAAAAGATCTCTTTCTATTAAGTCCCCTCCCCCTTTGTTCTCCAAAGATGGAGGCTCTCTGTGCTGTGGAGAGTAGCACAGGGGCAATCTAAATACACATTGCCACCACTTCATTGAGTGTGCAAACGCCATCTCTCCCATCATGGAGAGCCAAGGAACCACCACCTCCTCCACCCCCAGCAGAGGATGGGGCGTGGAAGGCTGGTGGCAACACTGATTGCTTTTTCGAAGCATCAACGGAAGGTCTCGTCACTTGGGGAAATGTCTCAATTTGCTCTTCTCAGCTAAGCGGCTGCACTTGCTCCTGACTCAGTTGGAAGAGTCCTACCCTGTGCAGCTACATCTGGAAGGATGTGCAGTTGGCATCACGCAGGGGAGGTGCAGGGGAACCTACCGCCGTCGCCAGGAGGGGATCTCCAGGTTCTGTTACGGGTCTGGGGTTTAAAACCTTCTCCTGACCCGGGTCATTGGAAACATTCCCAGAACAGTCCCGTGCCCACCTGGTTATACTTCCCCGTTCCCTCTCTGATCCAGAGCTGGTCTTCAGTTCTGAAATGTGTGGGTGTTAAGCCTGCTGTGCTCATGTGGGTCTCTCATTTTGGCAGAATCAAAGTTAAATTTTCCAATTCTGCAGATTTGGCGAGTGCTCCTCCATGCTCCAGACAAGGCCTGCCTCCTGGGACCCCTGTGAACGCCTTCGGTGGCCATCCCCAAGGCCACCTCTCGTTGGGAGGGTGGCTCAGGGAACCAGGCCTGGGCCTGTTTCTCCAGACCCTGATCCATTGTCAGGGTTCAGAGCAGGATAGGAAGGGTGGGTCACAGATTACTCGAGGGTGACTTAAAAATAAATTCCCCAGAAGCCAGGAGACATTGAACTTGCCTGCTCTGGACTCTGGCCTTGGGGCAGGTGACTCCTGCTACCTGGCCTGGTTCATGAGAACTCCCTAGAGGCCACCTAGCACAGCCCACTGTCTACATACCAGGACTGTCCTCTGTGGGAAATAGCAGACGCTCTTAAGATAGAGGAAGCTCAATTAAATCGTCCTTGCCTCATAAATGTAAACACAAATAAGTGTATTTTTATCTCTACCTTTTGTGACTGTCTGCAGAGAGGTATATAAGTCTAGTCATCTAGAAGGTCTATCAGAAGAAAACGGTTCCTCTGTCCACCTTTTCTTCAAGGTTATTTGAAAACGTATTGACTGTTCTAGAGCAGTCAACATTCTACATCCAGTTTCATCACATCTTCGCCCGATGTCGTATCGGCTCCAGATTTTTCTCAGGAATGAGCACGTTGCTGCAGCAGTGTGTCGTGGGCTCCCTCCGGACGAGGAGTGGGCATTCCCATCACAGGGGGTTGTTAAGCGCCTCTGGCAGCTTGGGCAGAGAAACCGAATGACCTAGAAAAGGGGCTGCTGCTTGGCAACACTGTCTTCAACTTCTCTCTTGCCCACCCCGAGGAAGGGAAAGGGAGGTGGGCTCCGTCTGAAGGGCACAGGTATGACCTGAAGGCCCAACAAGAATCGCACATCGCGATGTGCACTGCGGTCTGCAAGCGAGAGAAATGAGGTGATTACAGCTAAAAATGAATATGCCTGACCTGGGAAACTAGCCTTCTGAAATAATTAGGCCACAAGACGCAGGACGAGGGAGGGAATTCAGGTGTCTGTTGAATCAGAGAGAGACTTTCCCCCCCACGTGTGCCTTTTCCAAGTGAAAAGTACCTTAGTTCTTGCCTGGAACTGGTTTTAGAAACAATTCATTTCTGACCATGCAGGACAGGGGATTCAAGATGTGTCTTTCCAAGTCAGTCGTGATGAGAGCGCAGCTTTGCTAATCGACTAGCAACATTACTGGACTTGAAATCTTTACCTGTTTAAGAAAATTGTATATTTCAAGCAAATTAATTCCATCTGGACCAGTTACAGTACACAATCAGCTATGCTATGCAAATAGTTATCTTTGTGGTTGAAATCAATAACTTATTTTCTTCTGTAATAAAGAAAAAAGAGAAATAAGTTACTATTAATTACGTACAAAATGAAATCTTTTCTTGCAGGGCTGTGGGCTTTGTTTCATTATGCAATCTTTCCTTGTGCCAATTCTGGGACCCTGTGAAGGCCTTTGGTGGGCATCCCCAGGGCCACCTCTCGTTGGGAGGGTGGCTCAGGGAACCAGGCCTGGGCTTGCTTCTCCGGGAAAGGCCGTTCAGCCGTGCCTGGTGATGTCTGCCAGCCCAGCCAGCCTGGGCTTTTCCCTTGGGCTGTAGCTCTGAGGAGCCCCTTATTTATAAAGCTTGCTTGACCACAGTTAGTCGGTATCAGCTCCAGTTATAGATGAAGTTAATGACAGTATTGATTATGCCATAACCCATGTTAATAGTGAGTGTATTGCCTCTTGGCCAGAGGGCCGCATTTATGAGCTGTTTCGTCCCTCCCGATCATGACGGAGTCCTGCAGGAAAACCACTCTTCACCCTCTATTCTGACAAGCAGGGACATCTTTTGTGACCACCTGAGGAGTGTCACGCAGAAGCGGCGGTCGAGTAACCCTTCGTTTCAGCAGGGAACACTCGCATCGGTCTGTCCTCTTGCGACGGCCACGATCCCGTTCTCTCCCCCTTCAAACAGGGGCCCCACGTGCATGGACCCCATGGAGGGAGAACCCCTGGAGCCCAGGCTTGGCCTGCACAGCCGGCCAAACTGAAGGCCTCTTCCGGCCTACTTCCTTCCCAGATGGCTTTCCTGTAAGTTCTGATCAGATCTTTCAGAGGAGGTGTCATCCCAGGATCTGTCCTCATCAAAGCCAGTGGATTTTCAGCCTGGAGCGGGCAGTCACGGTAACTTAAATGTGGAAATCCGGCAGTGCAGCCAGGGGGCTGCGGCACGGTTATTTTTGACTTCCTGCCATGCCACTTCACTTACGAGGTACTTGTATTTGACAAGCAGGCCTCATTTATGCACCGATGGCAGCCTTCTTCCAAGACGGAGCCCTGTCCGTCCTGGGTCCCATGTCTGTTACCTCCGTGGACCGGGGCTCTGTCTTCCTGTCCTCTTCGAAGTCCCATTTCAAACCCAAGCCCAGCCTCATGCTCCTGGTGAGGGTTCTGCTGGAGACGTTGAGCATCATGCCGAAAAACGTCCCACGCGCGAAGGTCCCGTGTGCAGAGTCCCTGTGGGCAAATCAGGCTCTCAGGGGTCCCAGGAGAAGTGGGTGGGCATGCATCCCACGTCCGGCCCCTCACGATGCTGGGAGGGTGCCGGTTGCAGGAGGAGGGTCAGGGCCAGCTTACGGAGCAGGCATGGCTGGCAGGCCAGAGATTTCCCTGGGCCTCTGAGTTCTGAGGTTTCTTTCTTTCTTTCTTTCTTTCTTTTGAGTTGGAGTCTCACTCCGTCGCCCAGACTGGAGTGCAGTGGCCGCTCCCGGCCACCGCAGCCTCTACCTGCTGGGCTCCGGCGATCCTTCCGCCTCAGCCTTCTGAGTAGCCGGAATTACAGGGGCGCGCTACCAGGCCCGGTTGATTTTTTGATTTATTGTGGAGATGCGGTCTCGCCTGCCCAGGCGGGTCTCGAACCCGCGGGCGCAGGCAATCCACTCACTCACCTCTTGCTTTCCCGGCTTGGCTCCTGGCCCACCCCTGCCTCCTTCTGGGAAGCAGGTGGGGTCTCACTCACCTCAGCAGCGATGGCAGGCAGACACCTCATCAACCCTCCCCTCCACTCCCTCCCAGGCCTGTTTATGGATTCTTCGGACCGAGCCTGCCAGGCAGCTTGAACCGGTTGTGGACAGCTGGGCCGCTTGGCATTTTATGGTGAGTGGCAGCTTCCCAAGGCAGTGACCGTGCGTGCCTGCGGGTGAGCGCCCAGGGATGTGCCTTCCCTCACCCAGTTCCTTGGGGGGTGCCCTCCCCAGGGCTGCCACCACCCTGGCTGCTGTGGGCAGGGGCCGAGGGGTGGGCAGGGCAGGCCCCGGCCGGGTAGCTGAGCTCCGTCCAGAGGGGACGCCCCCAGCCCGCCCACCCAGACTGATGCTTTCACGGTAATGACGCCTCCTGGGGAGGCACCTTATTGCTCTTCGCAGAAACGATCTCCACGGAGAGAAATTAATTGTTTTGTTGTTGATGGAAAAGAAATGGAAGGAGCTATTTTTAAATGCTGTCTCTACTCGGGAGTGTTGGAATTGCAGGTCACAGGTGGCCGCCTCAAGGTCCCACAGCCCGAGAGGGTCCCGCGCCCTCCCGGGCTGCGGCTGCCCTCAGGTGGGTGACTTCCTCCTGGGCTTAGCTGAGGGACAGCTGACTGCTGAAGTGAGGCAGCCTCCTTCAAGGCATGCACCGATCTGAAGTCCTGGCTCCCACACGTACTGGCTGTGCCACCCTGTGCCTCGGTTTTCTGATCTGGAAATTGGGGACAGTGAGATGTTTTCTTAAGGGATGGCTGGGAAAGTTGAATAACACACGTTCAGTGTGTGGAATGTAGCAGGTGCGGGATGCACAGGAAGGGTTTAGCAGTGGACTGGCTCCAGAAGTTCCCGTGGGAAATGCCCACGTGGAGCTGGGCCTGTGTGTATGAACACACCAAGGGTCTGAGTCTTGAGTCTTTGGTCTTGAGGCTCCGAGCAGCCCCCGATCATTGGTCGCGGAGAGGGAGGCCCGCCTTCGTCATGCTCCACCTCCACTTTGAGTTGAGCCCGTGTAGCTGGGCTCCCTGTCACACCAGGCATGGCACTCGGCCCTTTTCTGGAACTGCCCGTAAACACTGGCCTCTATACACCGTTGCGTCCGAATGAGGCCCCATGGCACATTTACCTTTTACAGAGCATCTGGGAGATAACAGCCTTCGTGGGACGGGTTTTAATGAGTGCTGTGGTGAAACGTGGCAGAGCTGACGTGGGTGGCATGGGCGGGTGCGCTGACTTCTGTAAGAGGCATCTGGTGGAGAGACGGGGCCATGCTGATCACCTGGTCCCTGCCATTAAAGGGCGCAGGGGCAGAGATGGGGCTGAGCGTCCCAGGGACCAAGGGGACGGTCAAGGCCACCACCAGGGCAGCCAGGGCAGAGCTGGACGTGGGTGGGGCCAGCTGTGACCCTGTGCCCATGCAGTCACGCGGGGCCCTGGGCTCAGAAGGACTCTGTGCTTGGTTTATGGTCTGCTCTTGTTGTTTTGAAATTCTTAGCCATTTAATCGTTGAGCTTCTGTTCGGTAAGTGAAGCCCACTGGGACACTGGAGCGCTGTGTCTGCAGAGGAGGCAACGAAATGCAACACTCCCCATTTGCAGGAGCATTGCCATGTCCCACGAGCACAGGATTCTGGTGGACCCGCCGGACATGGGCATCCAGTGGGACTCACGGCAGACACAAGACGGGCTTGTTCCAAAGATGACCAAGAGAGAGCTGGCAGCCCCCAGGAGGCCACGCTTTCCCTCTGAGCCCAAACGTCCTTCAAAGGCAGGGGAGGGCAGCAGTGCTCCAGAAAACTCACGTGACAAGAAGCCCTTTCACACCCTTTCTCACCAGTGTTGCGTCCCTGTGGCAGCCAAACCCTTACGCTGACAGTGACGCTGTCGCAGGAGGAGGAGGCTAGGCCAGCCTTTGTCCCTTTCAGCCCAGCCTTGCTCATCAGCCAGCAGAGGGTGTGGGGTGTGGGTGGACTACGTGTGCGTGGGGAGGGGAGTGCAGTGCATGCCATCGGGTTTGTGTGTGCAACCCTCCCACTGTACCTGGGAATGGACGAGCTGTGAAAGAAGATGTGCAGTTTTGGCGATTCAGCCTATGAGTTGACGCTCGTAGATTTGTGTTTAAAACGGGTGTGGCGCAACATCAAGATGGACAGTAAAATTCACGCTAACAATGTAAAGTTTTTGCTTTTCTTTCTTCAGAATGACGTTAGCAACTTAAAAGCACCGGGACAAGGTGAGAGAAAGTGGAAGAAAACAAAACATTGCAGTCCCTTGACTGGCACTTCTCCCCGCTTTCGGAACAGAGATCTCACGGTTTCATTCTTCACTGGGTCTTGCATCTGCCCTGGATGTGGGACCCCAGTGGGCTTTGGCTCAGGACTCTGTGAATGTGTGAACCTCGTGCTAGCCATGCGGGATGGGAAGGGGTGATGGCAGAACAACGATCACAGTCATAATAGCTCGCCTTAGCGCTGACCACGAGTCAGGCACTGTCCCAAGCGTTTCACATGGATCATCTCACTTAATCCTACACACTCCACCGGCTGGTTCCTTTATTATGCCCATTTGACAGATGGAGACATTCGTGTCCAGAGAGGGGAAGCAGCACGGCCAGGAAGGGCCAACCAGGGTCCAGAGCCACCTTGCTGGCCTCCTTGCTGTCTGCCACTCTCCTTCTGCCCGTGTTATGGGATAGGGAAACTGAGGCTCAGAAGAGCAGCCCAAAGTCATGATGGCACAGGTCTGGCACTTGGTCTCCAGCCTTGTGACGGCCACATTTCTGTTCTTTCCCCTGGGCGATGCTGGAAACGTTTCTCCCCTTCCTCTGAGAAGGCATGTCATCATTTGTCATCATGGGCTCCGGTTTTCATATTAATAACCCACTGAGCGACTGTGTCTGTTCCACATTCCCTTTGAGTGATCACTCGGGACCTCAAAATAGCTTTCTACCCCTTGTTGGTGTCTTCTCACATGCACACAGGCCTTCTCCCCACACTGCACAGGGTGCCAGCATTCAGATATCCTGCTCATGGACACACAGAGAGGCACGGACACACACACGCACAAGCCTGTACACAGACACAGATGTGGACACGCTGACACTGCTTGGATACCAGACTTGTGCACTCATACAAGCTGCTCAGACACACATGTGCCGGTCTGCACACAGACCTGTGCACCCAGACAGCCACAGGCATACATGAAGGATACATAGACTCAAGAAACACACACACACACACACACACACACGTGTGTGCACAGACAGCCAAATATGCCCGTGTAAACACACACAGGACAGACTCAAGGCCCGGTCAACACTGCCAGAAGTCCCAGGAACTTGCATCCACAGAACCAGAACCATGGGTGTGGGTGTGCACTCTTTAGAGAGGTCAGGAGGACTCCAGGGACACCACCCAAGATTTGTTGGACACTCTAACACATGCCTTGGCCGGGCGCAGTGGCTCATGCCTGTTATCCCAGCACTTTGGGTGGCCGAGACGAGAGGACTGCCTGAGTCCAGGGGTTTGAGACCAGCCTGGGCAACTTGGAGAGAATTTGTCTCTACAATAAACTGAAAAAATTAGCCCGATGTGGTGGCGTGCGCCTGTAGTTCTAGCTACTTGGAAGGCTGAGGAGGAAGGATTGCCTGAGCCCAGCAGGTTGAGGCTGTGGTGGCCATGATCATGCCACTGCACTCTAGCCTGGGCGACACAGCGAGACTCCGACTCAAGAACAAAAACAAAAACATGGCTTTGCAGGGACTTCTGTGCTGTAGGGAATTGAGGCAGGAGACAGGAAGGCATGGCAGAAAATGATCTTGGGGTCATGTGGAACCCCAAGTCAGGGTGGTCTATTTGTGAATCAACGTTGTTCTGTATTTAATATAGACGTAGGCTTAGCAGCCACAAACAACAAAGTGACTTTGTGTGTGTCCTACACTAACTTTGTCGTCTGTGGTCCTTTAAGGACACCCCCATGGGATGGAAAGGGAACACCCAGCTACAAAGTGATGGCAGGCATGAGGTGACCATGAGTGTGGATTGAAAAGAAGCGATCACAGAGCCCAAGGCAGTCAGGGAGGGCTTTCTGGAGACGGAGGGCTTAGTCAGAGCACGTCTCATCCATGCCGTTTGGGGCCCTGCCTTCCTCTTTATAATGACCCACCCACCAGGAGCGGATACACGTGGGGAATCGCTCTATGAGCCTCTGAGACAGTCATGGTCTCTACTGATCTCACTTCCTTCTGCCCCGCCCACTGCCTACGAGGCGGGTTCCATTTCACCTCTGGCATCCCCATGCAGAAACGGAGGCTCAGCCTATCTCCAGCCCGAGGTCTCCAGGAGCAGTTGGGGCAGGATTCCAGTTCAGGGCCATCTGGCTTCCCGGCCGCTCTTTCGTCACCTGGGTCTTCCGTGAGGCTGGAAGCATCGTCCGACTCCTACCTGGAGAAACGGCTGCAGAACCGGGGGTCTAGAGGACCAGGGCAGACGGTGCAATGCAGCCGTTTAGGCTGGGCTGGAACCCGGGCTCGCCCCCTTCCCTCCCCCCACTCCACACCAGCTGTGCGACCTTGGCATGTCTGTCCCATGTGCGGGTCTCAGCGTCCTTGTCTGGAAAATGGGCGTGAGGATTTGATGGGCTCAAGCACTCGAAAAGTGCCTTGCAGGTAGACTGGCCCACAGGGGGCGTCCAGCAGATGTGAGTGTCACCGTTACTATCGTTCCATTCTGCCCTTGCTGGCTTGTCCGGGGTGGTGGCGTAACTGGAAAATGAGAATTTCAAACAGGTGCTGGAGGAACGGGAATTCTGTGATTCTGAGCCAGCAGACCCCTGATTCTGGGGTCCGACTGGGCAAAGGCCCGCTGTGAACCTGCTGGTCCTAGAAGATCAGCCACCCCATGGCGCTCCCAGATTCTTCCTTTCCAGTTCCCTGAAGCCCCAGCTTTCCAGGTATCATGCAGCCTTGGCTCGGAGTGATGCGGTCTCTTGCTGTGTGTCCTGAGACACGCCTCTCAGCCTCTCTGAGTGCCAGGCTTGTCCCCTGCAAAATGAGAACAACTGTATCACCTTGAGAGAGCTTCTGGAGGTCAAACGGAAGAAAAAGACAGCATGAAACGGCTTTGAGAAGGGCCACGCTGTGTAGGCAGCAAGACCCCTCCCAAGGGCAGAGGGTTTCCTGAAGACCGTGCCCGGCTGTACAGGAGGGTGTGGTGAGGGGCTGGAGAGGGTGCTCGCAGGGCCACTGTCTTTCTGCCTCTCCTCCGTCCCCCTTCACCCGATCTGGCGAAAGCTCAGTCCGGGAGGGTGGCATGCTGCACCCAGGAGTTTCCATGGAGAAAATTTCAGTTCCTGCCATTTTGCAACCCATTTGACCTCATTTACACTTCATCGTTTTTGGCAATTTTGTTCTTTGGGTGGGGGAGTGGGCAGTGTTCCAAGCATGGATGCAGCTCCCTCGTTTTGAGTCGCCCGCACGCTCCTCCTGCTTAGACTGGAGGTCATGAAGTGGCTACACACACACACACACACACACACACACACACACACACACACACTCACCCTTGCACGTGTGTAGAAAAGGGAGGCCGGAGGGTGAGTTGAAAAGGCCCCGATATGGCCTGGATTTGTTTTTCCTTCAATCTTTATATTCATGCTGAATATATGTGTGGAGAGAGTTGTGAATTTTTATCTCTGACCTTTGTAGACATAAAACCATCCTATTATCATATACCTGTCAAAGAGGGGAGAGAATCAGGTGAATATTCTTTGCCTTTTATGCGTCCAAAAGAAAGAAAGAAAGAAAAAAGTTATCAGCGTCTTTTTCTAAACCAGGGATTCAAAAGCCAGCCACCCCTCCACCCTCAAGCTCCCTGAAGCTGGGCCTGCTCTCTGCCGGCCCCACGGCCCCGCCCGGCCAAGCAGCGGGAATCACAGCTTCGGCCCCTTGTCTCTGGCCCCACTCGGAGAAGGCGCCCTGCAGTAGTCAGCGTGGCAGTGTGGGACAGGAGCCGCTCCTCTAAGAGCACGTCCGCAGCTCCTTGGTGCTCCCAAGTCCCCGGGGAGACGGAACCCTCCAGAGGAAAGCACTCCTCCCCTCAGAATGAGGCTAACTTTAAAGCACCGAGACAAAGTCGAGAGAAAGACAGCGGACGACAAGGAACTGCTTTATCTCTCCGTCCCTCGAAGCGCTTCTCCCGGCCTTTGGATCAGGGGTCCCACGTCTTCACACTTCACGAGGTTTTGCGTCTGTCCTGGGTGTGGGATCCCAGTGGGCTTTGGCTCAGGACTCCGTGAACGCGTGAACCTTGTCCTAGCCATGTGGAACAGGAAGGGCCGCGGCAGAACAACGATCACAGTCACAACAGCTTGCCTTGGCGCATGCCACGAGCCAGGTACTGTCCTAAGCAGTTCATACGGGTCATCTCACTCAATCCTACAAACTCCATCAAGTTGGTTCCTTTGTTATGCCCACTGGACAGAGGGAGATATTCACATCCAGAGAGGGTAAGTAGCATGGCCAGGAGGGGGCTGGACCAGGATCCAGAGCCCAGCACCTCAAGCCCCTCATCTGCCAAGTGGGCATGAACATGACACTCACTTTGTAGGACTGCCATTCAAAAGGCCTGAGGTGTGTTTGTGCTGCACCGGGTCCATGGTGAGTATTCAGGGGTGTCTCTGACATCAACATCCTTATTATTGTCACCAGAGCTCAGTGCTGCTACCACTCGAGGGGCCCCTCGATCTTGCAGGCCACATTCAGGGAGAGCCCGCTGAGTGCCAGGCATTGAGGACAGAGCAGGGAACGACACAGCACGACTGTCCTTGTGTGGGTCTGTTTGTCCCTTCAACCCAGGCGCGTGTCCCCAGCTCACACTTCCGCTGACAGAGAGAAAGAGATGTATCCACGTAGGCATCCTTCCGGGGCTTGCCAGGTTTTCTCCCAGGGACTCTGCCACATCAAAGCAACCCAATGACACATACCTCCAAAAAACTGCCCCTTGCCGATCGGCTAGGCCTCTGGCTGCGGTCAGTCCTCGATAACCGGTTCTATCCCGGGCGGAGGGAGGACGGTCAGAGGAGGCTTTTGAGATGATGAACACATTCTCTGCAAAAGCCACAGCAGCAGGGGCCCGGGTCTGAGCAGCTGGGAGCTGGGACTAAACTCTAAGACAGCCCGAGGAAGGGAAGGTGCTGGGCCTCAGCAAGGGACGGGAGGCAGTAGGTTCCTCCCCTCCAGAGGCGTCTGCTGCGAGGTTCTCCCGCGGGTGGTGCCTGTGGATGCCCGCCCCGCCACTGCTGCCCACACCTTCCCTCAGACATCTTGTGGGAGCGACATCACCTGACTTCTCTGCAGCTGTTCCCAGCCCTGCAGGTCCCGGGGCCCACAGAGAAGGCCGGATCTTCTCTGCTCACCCCGAGCCCAGAGACAGGACTCTGCAGAGCCTCT
>JAPVLO010000299.1:455000-620000 GCA_027257055.1 Cephalopachus bancanus | reverse complement strand
TTCCAAGTCCAGCATCCTGGCCAGATGACCTTGACAACCACTTCCCCTTTCCCCAACTAGGATTCCTGAAAGTGTCAGCTGGGGGTGGAGCTTGCTGCCGAATGGCCCACCCTGGGCTAGCAGAGGCCCCAGGGAGCCAGCGTAGGCAGCTGGGCTTCACACACAGCCCCCGGATGGCACACCCCTGCTTCTGCTCGGGACTCCAGCTCACAGGGTCCACCTTAGGAACCTGCCCATTCCCTTTCATTCTCTGCTTGCGCCATAAGGCCTTCCAGATAGGGCATTTTCTGGCTGGTCTTTCCCTTTCGACCAGTGATTCTCAATCGAGTCTAATTCTGCATCCCACCCCTCTAACCCCGGGGACGTTTGACAATGTCTGGAGACCTTTTTGGCTGTCGCAACTCGGGGAGTGCTCCTGGCATCTAGTGGGCAGAGGCTAGGGATCCCGCTACACAACCTGCAGTGTGCAGGACATTCCCCATGACAAAGAATCATCTGGCTGAAAGCTATCGGTGGTCCTGGAGTTGAGAGACGCTGATCTGGAGATGATGGCGTGACCTGCAGGTGCTGGGACGCTGGGACTGTTCTCTGGCTTTGCTCAGCACCCAGCACAGCTCCACCCGGCACATAGTGGGTGGAGGATCAATAATGGTTGGATGAAAGGAGGAATGGGAACCAGAGGGTGTGGGGTACTGCCGGAGACCCCAGTGGGTGAGCAGTTGGTCTCCTGCCTGGCTTGATGCTTCCTGGAAGGGACCTGGGCCTGCCGGTGTCTCTCGAGCCACACCCACCTCTGTTTCTGGCCCACACAGCGGGCTCCAGTCTCCCTGGCAGCATCTGCTTGCTGGAGGATGACCTTAGTGCCCTAGGTCTGGGCCTGGCCCGGCCTGGAGGGTGCCAGCCGTCCAGGCAGGAACGTCTGTCTCTGCCCTCGTTGGGCTGCGGCTGCTGTTCTGCAGGTGATGGCTGGATCAGGCTCACACACTTGGACAAACCACTCTGAGGTGGGGGGCACCTTCCCCAGGTACCTCTGGCGAATAGGGCACTCTCTGTTGCCCTGTCTCCTGGGCCAACTTGCAACAAGCAGGAGAAATCGGCAGCTGTCTCAGCAGTGATGCGCCCCAAGATTTTCCTAGGAGCCCCTGCTCCACCCCTCTACAGACCCAGGGAAGGCCAGTCTCAGGGCAAGGACACCCTCGGTTGTGGGCCCTGCAGGTCCCAGAGAAAGCCCCATGTCACCCTTGAGCTGAGGCTAGATCAGTTTCCGGCCTGTCATTCTCTCCCAGCGAGACCTGGGGCTAATGGCTGTTTGACAAGGCCAGGGCTCCAGAGGTAGAGTGTGTGGGTGGACAGGGTGAGGGCGGCATGGATCAGTGGGAGATGATTATCGTGGCTTGAATGTGTCCCCTCCACGCTTTGTATGTTGGAAGCTCAATCCCCAAAGAAGCAGTGTTGGGAGGTAGTGCCTTTGGGGGATGTTTAGGGTGCCCCGATGAATGGATTCATGCCACTATAAAAGGGCTTGATGAGGGGAATCGGGCCCTTTTTGTCCCTCCTGGTTTCTACCGTGTGAAGACACAGTGTTCTTTCCCTCTGGAGGAGGCAGTGTTCAAGACCTCATCCAGAGCAGCCTTCACCAGACACCAAACCTCCGGTGCTTTGGTCCTAGACTTTCCAGACTCCAGAAGAGCGAGACATGCATTTCTGTTCCTTATAAATTCCTCAGTCTCAGGTATTCCATTCTAGCAGCACAAGTGGACTAAGACGATCACGCTGCTGGAGCTCCAGGCCCTTGGAGAGGGGGAGTCTGGGCAGGTCTGCTGGAGGAGGGAAGGACACAGTGGGGATTTGGGCAGGGCAAGGAGAACCCGCTGGCCCCATGGGTCTATTCTCTGGAGGGCCTCTCCCCCACCTCTCCCATTATGGCGGGTCCCTTGATGCCACCGAGAGCTTCCTTCTTCCCCGGGGGCCTCGGAAGCAGCTCCCTGCCCGGGCAGTGTTCCTGGAGAGATGCCCCCTTTGCATGTCCAGAGGCCATGTCAGGAGGGGGTGGGGGCAGCACAGGGAGCCCTGGACTGGGGTCTGAAGAGCAGGCCTTGCGTCCATCAACGCTCTTCCCCACTGAAGGGTGCAGTCAGCCACGGCACATCCCCTGGCCGTGGTCTGGGGGGGGCGGTGTGACAAGACAGAGGCGTCAGGACTTGGCCACCCGGAAGGGCTTTGCTCTTGGGTATGCAGAGAATCCCCTGGGTGGGGCGGATGCTCTCCCACAGTCCTCCCTCACGGGAGGCCCTCCTGGTCCTGAGGGAGAAGCCGCTCAGCTCCACCAACAGCCCCTAATTTACTTCCTCTGACTGCCCTGAAGGCCTAGAGCAACAGTTAAGAATCACATTACCGCCTTTATTGCCTCTAATTTTTACCCAAATGGTTTCTGCTGTGCCAGCTAACAGCACTCTTGTTTCACTTTGCACCGGCCATAGGCATGCTCTGGATTTATGCGGTTTCTAGAGAGGTCAGCCCTCCAAATGTCTTCCCCCCCCCATGCAGGCCAGGGCCTCCTCTCCTGTCCTCCCTGCAGTGGGCAGGAAGTAGGGGCACCTTATTCCTGGGAGGGTCACAGCCCTGTGCTCCTGGGAGGTGGGCCTGTGTCTGCCCAGGAACTGTGTGTGCATGTGTGATGGGAAGCCTGGAAAGTCAGCAGGGTGCATCTGTCCATGCGTCCTTTCTCCTCCTTCGATCCCTCAGCCCCCTGTCCTGGATCTGAGTTGGGAGAGGTGGCTCTTTCAAGCTGTGTGATAGTGTGACTAACTAGACTCCTTTGGTTGTAAGTGACAGAGACCCCACTGGAACTTAACGCAGAAAAAAGGGACCGAGCCCGGAAATAGACTCAGCATCAGGCATGGTTGGATCCAGGATGTCTCAGGAGTCCCTCTCCTCCCACCTTTCAGCCCTGCCATCCTTGGCCTAGCTTCCTTCTTGGGCAGCAAAGACAGAGCAGCTCTGGAGTATCCTCCGGCTCAGCAGCCTCAGAGGGAACGCTGCATCCCACAGGGCCCAAGAGCCACCCTGGCATCTCCTTGGCCAGCCTCAGGACACTGGCCCATGCTGAGCCAATCACCGTGCTCGGGGTGATGCCTGGGTTGACGGGCCAGGGCTGGGCCTCCAGTTCCTGCCCCGATAGCCGGAAGGGTGAGGGTGGTGAGGCTTGGCCAATCCTCATGGACTGAGAATGTGGAAAGGAGTGACTTCCTCTTGGGGAAGCTGGGAGCTGCGACCACAGCTAGGAACAGATGGCCACACTGACCTTGGACAAGTCCCTTCACTGCTTCCTGCCTCAGCCCGCTTCTCTGGCCTTGGCCTGGGGGAGAGAAGGGCTCTGTGCGAGCACCTGGAGGACACTGTTGTTACCGCTGTCTTTCTTGTCTGCGGGGATCTGCTTGGCGGATCATCATGCTCTGTTCCCGTCTCTGTGCCTGTGGCCGCCCCCTTGCCTGGAGCAGCACCCAAAGCCAGCCACGCCCATTGCCGCGCTGTCCGGAGGGGCCCGTCCCTGTCCACTCATGACTTTCCCGGACCCCCACGGAACGGGTCCCCGGTGGATCCTAGAGACTTGGGGGCCTCGAGGGCCGGTGTGTGAACAGAGACGACTCCTCCTGGAAGATCCAGGCCAGGCGGCTGCCGGGAGCCCTGTATACTGGTCCTTCAAACACCTTCTTGGCCCTGGCGCCTCTCAGAATAAGCGAAGGAGCTTGAGGACTTGGAAGCTGGGGCAGCTGGATGAGCCGAAAGTTGTGTCCCTCCCCCTCGTTACCGAGTGAGGCAGAGGCCCCGAGAGGTGAAGGAATTTGTCGGGGCCACTCAGCAGGCCAGTGGCCAGGACAAAGTTGAGACTGGAGCCCAGGTTGCTCTCCTCGTGGCGGGGGTCTCCGAAAGACCCCAGGGCACCTCAGCTTTCCCACCCACTTCTCTCTTTTCCGTACTCAGCTCCCGGGTGTGAACGTCACCTGTCTGGTTTCCACGGCTTCCCCCTCTGCCTTTCTCCCTTGCCTGTGCTGTCACCACCTGGATGGAGTCCTGGAGACTCAGTGACACATTCTTGTTTTTTTAGGTTTATTTTATTTTCAAGATGTGGGGTGCAGTTCAGGATTAGGTCTACAAGGGGTCATCGTACAGGGAAAGTTTGCGCCTTCCTTTGGTACCTGCTTTGAGATCAGGTATCCTTATTCATATTACATGCCCTCCCCACCCTGACAGTTTCCAGCAACTGCCAATCCCTTTCTTATTGTATTATGGTAGATGTTTAGGGTCCACTTATGAGTGAGACCACATGGTACTCAGTTCTTTGTTTCTGTGATAAACCACTGACTGTTATAGACTCTAAATCCATCCAAGTTTCGGCGAAGTCCATAATTGTGTTCTTCTTTATGGCTGCATAATATTCCATTGTGTATATGTATCACTTTTTTTTATTCAGTCCAGTTTCAACGGGCAGGGTGGTTGGTTCCGTATTTTTGCTATTGTAAATGGTGCTGCAAAAAATATGCACGTGCAGGTATCTTTGTTGTGGAGTAATTTAAGTACCTCTGGGAATATGCCCAGAAGGGGGAACGCTGGATTTTATGGAAAGTCAATTTCTAGTTCTTTTAGGAATCGTCACTCGTTCAAGAGGTTGAACGAGTTTGCAATCCCACCAACAGGAGACTCAGTGACACATTTTTTTTTGAGTTGGAGTCTCACTGTGCTACCCAGTCTAGAGCATAGTGGCATGCTCATAGCCACTGCAGCCTCGACCTGCTGGGCTCAGGTGATCCTTCCGCCTCAATTCAGTGACACATTTTTAAGACCAGGGCTGGAGAGAGCAGCCTGCCTGAAGGCTCCTGCCCATCTCAGCCTTTGTGTTCTTGCAGCTAAGTGTGGTCGGAGGAATCCAGCCCCGGCGCCCCGGTGACCAGGAATGACAGCCTCCATGGGCCACTCACTACAGGCCCAGAGGCATCCCTCTCATGTAAGTTGGAGAGGGCTCCCTGCCAGCCCTGCCAAGCCCTCTGCTTCTGGGAGAGCCAGAGTGAATGGAGATAGCCATCAGTTAATTATCGAGGAGTTCTAGGCTTCATAAATTGTTTTCTTTCTAAGAGGAACAGGAAAGTCTTCTGGAAATAGGATTTTAGGGTGTGTTTCAGGAGGAGGGGTTGGGATGGGGCGTAGTCTCTACTTCTTAACCAGTTCATTGCCAACCTGGCTTCTGCTTTCACAGAATGCAGTCACCATGGCACTAGGTGGCCTTAGATAAGGGTGTCCCTGGATGCTAGGCTTCTGAGCCCTGGGCTCATCTCCGAGCCCCTGTAGACTGAGCTTCATGGGGTCACTTCCTGCTTTTCCTTCTGCTTCACCACTCTTGGTATCAATGAGCACTGCCTCTGAGCCAGGCACTGGGCTGGTGTTTTTGATACCGTGCTTCCCTGAGGACTGTGTGTGATATCATTAATTCCTGTTCACAGGCTAGAAAGCTGAAATGCCAGGATGCGACAGCGCTTATCCAAACTTCCTCAGGTAGTGAGTGGCCCCGGCCACCTGGCCCCAGGCTCTCGCCCTTGAACTCTGTGCCTTGCTGGGCAAGAACATCCCCCTTTTATAAACCAGGACTCCAGCTCTCCAGTGCTCTCTTCACACCAGAACAGACATGAAGTTCTTTCTTCCCTTCCCCGCATGTCTTGTTGGGGTTATCATTTATTTTTAACCCAGAGCAAATCCAGGGTGCTGGCCACCATGTCAGATGCCGTTGGCCAGATGCTTCTCTTTTTACAAGAGAGATGACTGACTGGGGGCTGCAGCTGGACAGGACGTGCTGCCCAGGACCTGAACCTTGGGCCAGTGGCATCTTCTGCAATGATAGAGTAGCATCATGATGCTTCTTCTTCCTGTGCTGAAAATGCACCTGCTCCCAGGTCAACATCCTCAACACGGTTCCTTTCCGCTTGCTGACAATGCCAATTACCTTGGCCAGGTTTGCACAATGCGGGGGTCAGGTAGCCACTTCTTCCTTCTCTCCCTCCTCCCCTCTTTCTCCTCCATCCTTCCTTACTTTTTTTTTTTTTGAGTTGGACTCTCACTCCGTCGCCCAGACTGGAGTGCAGTGACCGCTCCCGGCCACCACAGCCTCGCTTGCTGGGCTCCGGCGATCCCTCTGCCTCAGCCTTCCAAGTAGCTGGAACTACAGGCGTGTGCTACCACGCCCGGCTCATTTTTTGATTTATTGTAGAGATGAGGTCTCGCCAAGTTGGTCAGGTGGGTCTCGAACCTGCGGGCTCAGGCAATCCACTCACCTCGGCCTCCCAAAGCGCGGGATGACAGGCTGAGCCACCGAGCCCGGCTCCTTCCTTCCTTTAATATTATGCTCATGACTACATGAGTGTTCTTTTGTGTCCTACTTTCAATTGCCATCCATACATTCACCCATCTTTCCTTCCTCCCTTCCATCCTTCCTTCCTTACTACTTTTTCTTTGACTAGATATTTATTTCAATCACCGCCACTCTGAGAGCAAAGATCATTGATTCCTTGTGTATGTGTTCAGTGACCTGTCTCCAGCCCTGCTTTCCTGTTTGCTTTTATGTGTCACTTCTTTGGCCGCAGGAACAGTCCCACGAAGTCAGGAAAGGCTCCTCTGCAAGGCGTCCTTCTCATGTGCAGTGGTGACAGAGATTTTCTCTCCCTGAGATTGTGGGCAGATGCCTCTGGGCTGTCATGCTCTGGGTACATGTGGCCCTGTCTTTGATCTTGAGCAAATTCACAGGCACCCAGAAGAATTGGTCTGTCTGAGAACAACCAAAGACAGAAAATTGAGTCTCATCCTAAGTCAAAATGCAGATTTCCCATTGAAATACAAATCCTTCCTTTCAAAAGGTCAGCTGGAATGGTACTTAAAAAAAGAATTGCAGCTGGTTTCCAATAGGGCACTGGAAACAAAAAGTCCCATCCAAGAATACTCTTTGGCCCTGTGCCCACAGTTTCTTCTGATCGTGGCTTGGCTACATGATCATTCTCTCCCAGCTCCTGTCACTCAACCTTGTAGGTTTGGAGACAGACAACCAGTCAGACAGATGGACACATGATGGGCGGGTGGCCTCTACCTTGAGCAGACCTTCCCATGTGTGGGCCTCACTGGGGGCCAGGAGCTCTTCTCCAGACCCACGCACAGTCTCGGGTCCCCTGCCCAGCCAGGCTGACCTTGGGCCACATTCTATATATGACATCTTAGTGGACAAGCTTTGGCCAGAAACGAACCCGCTTCACCTCCATACCATGTTTTGCCTCCACGGAGCCTATAGCCCACAAAGACCCTCTCCATGACCCCACAGTCCTCTCCCTTTCAAACCCTGCCTGAGCCTTCACCTTGTGGTCACACATGCATGGCCTTTGAGGCTCACCCAGCACCGAGGCCTGTCCAGCTGAGGGTGGAGGCAGAGACTCAGAGAAGTTCCCAACTGTCTCATTTGCTTATTTACTCATCGACACCCACCTTGCTCCCAAAGCATTTGATGTGGATGACAAAAATACATATAGCACAATAGTATTAAAATAGAAAAGAGGTCATGGCAGAGGGAATAAGGAGTGAACAGTGAACTGAGAGACAAAGTCTAAGTAGAAAAGTGTACTTTGGAATGTCATGGGGGCGGGATGGGGCGAGGGCCCATTAAATAAACTCAATAAACAATTGTCTGAATTTTCTTTTCTCTTCTTTTTTGAGTTGGAGTCTCACTCGGTCGCCCAGACTGCAGTGCAGCGGCCGCTCCCGGCCCCCGCAGCCTCGACCTGCTGGGCTCCGGCGATCCTTCCGCCTCAGCCTTCCCGTAGCTGGAACTACAGGCGCGCGCTACCACGCCCGGCTGATTTTTTGATTTATTGTAGAGACGAGGTCTCGCTGCCCAGGCGGGTCTCGAACCCGCGGGCTCAGGCCATCCACTCACCTCAGCCTCCCAGAGGCGCGGGATGACAGGCTGAGGCACCGAGCCCGGCTTGAATTTTCTATAAAATAGGAAGAGTTGCCTCACACTGTAAACATACACTATTTGCTTTATGAAAGGATTTTGTCAGAGGTAGCTTTAAAGGCAGCCTCCTCAAGTATGTTGGAAGTGAGGCATGGCTTATCACAACCCTGTTTGCCTGGAGCTTTGAGAAGCAGCTACTTTGTGAGAAGCGTCAGTTGGTGGCCACTTCTGTGAGTCTGTCCCTAGGTAGGTTGCACCAGCTGGACAGCAGCTGCCCTCTTCCCTGCTCTCCTGAAGCATGTCAGAGGTGACCCTGTCAAGCTTTTTCCAGGCTTCCCGACCCAAGGGAGATGTCCAAGGAGGACAGGGTGCAGAAGATTGGCGCATGCTCTCAGGAGGCGAGTAGGTGGTGGTGTGGCTTATGGGGAGAGTCCAGGCTGGGGGGGGCCTCCCAAGATCCAGGACCCAGCTCGTTTCTTTGGCTCATGATCTGCCCATTCGTGTCTCTGAGAGTCTTTCTTTTGTTTTTAAAATTCACTGGTAATGTCTGTTTGTATATTGAGGACATTCACCCAATACCTGACATTTGTCGATTACCTATCTTGTAGACATTTTCCTCTTCTGCAATTTTAATTTTACGAATGGGCTTTTAGAATGAATTATCTTGGGCAACTCCCCTATGCCAGGCTCTGCTCTAGGCTCTGGGCTAAAATGATAAGCCAAGAGCAAACATAATCCTTGAATCCCAGTCTCAGGAGAGAAAGAATATGGATCAATTCATCACACAAATAAAGGACCGTCACCTCTGGGCGAAGTGTCTGAAGAGTTGCAGGAAGTCACCAGAGAACACAGGAGGGGGAGTCCCTAAGGAGGTGCCCGAGGGAGAGGGCACCGGGCCAGAGACTGGATAGCAAGACTTTGTGGCTGTGGAGAAGCCGGCCTAGGGTTCTGGGCAGCCCTTTGAAAAGGGTCCAGCAGGCACCCGTACGAGCTGATTCAGGTCTGAAGAGCTGTCTGGTTGACAGAGGTGGAGCAAGTGAGTGGAGCACCCATCAGGGGCGTCCGGGGAGGGGAGAAAGGGGCTGAGGTGAGGAGAGGGGGAGTAGATGGGAGAGCAGGGCTGACGGATCAGCAGCAGAGCTCAGGGTGGGGGAGCTTGTGGGACTACCCCGTGTTGGGACAGACTCAGCATCCCCGGGACCGGGCAGACCCCTGCCAGCTGCAAAGACAGGGCAGTGGCCTATGGCCAGCACGGGCAGGAGCACGTAACTACTGCTGGGGGTCTGTACTTGTGACCCACCTCCTCCAGGGCCTGCCAGGCCTCGTAGGTTGGCGAGCCTGTGGCTTGTTGAATCTGTGTGGGCTGAACATGTCGCCCTGGAGGGCTGGGCCCCCCGCGGGCAGCTCCGGAGCCGCCAGACAAGGGACAGAGTGTCCCCAGCGGGATTCTGCCCGTGTGTTACGCAGAGGCCATGCATCCAGGCTGTTTCCGCACTCTTTGTGACAAGGATTCTGCTTGGATCCAGAAAAGAAAGTAAAAGTGACAATTTTCACAGGCAGTGCCCCTGGGTGCATCTTTGCTGATAATTCCCGGGCTGGTCCCTCTCGCCTCCAGCCAGGGCACGCTGCCTGCATTCCCCAGCAAGAGCTGCTGTGTGCTCCAGACCAGACGGTGTGCGCTTCTGATTTCTCACCGGATGTTGCGAACTGATCTCTTCTTATGCTCTCGCCTCTCGTTGCCTCTCTCTCTTCCCCCTGTCCCTTGCTTTCTCTCTTGGGGTGACTTTTAAAATCCCAGAATATGGCCAGAGGCCTCTAACAAGGGGAGACAGAATTAAGCCAAATTAATTACAGCAAAATAAGAGGAATTAGGCTTAATTGAAGCAAGTAACAGAAAAGAACTGAGCTGGCCTTACCCCTTCCCCGCAAGGCGACTTTTTGGCCAGGAGGAAGGGCAACATGGCTGCCTGGCTGGGCACAGCCTCCTCCCTCCCGGCTGCCATGTTCTCCTGGACTGGGATTACAGGTTTGCAAGTCGCTGACCGTGGCTGAATTTTATCATTGTTAAGGTTCAGTGCTAACCTCCTCCCCTTATTTCCTTCCCATTTAAAGTTTCAGGGATAATAAATTCTTTTGATTTAGCAATTATGGGAGCGCAGAATTAGTCAAACGCGGGCTTTGAGAACAAAGTGGAACGGAGACCTGGTGGGCTTCTGCTGGGAAGCCACAAAGACTCACAGGTTCGCCATGGAGAGATCTGGGGGAAACCGTGCTTTGTTAAGTCTGAAATTGGATGGGTTTTAATTTAGGAGCATAGCATACCCTCACCTCTCTCTCTAAGCAGAAAATAGTTACGTCTGTGGGTGACACATCCCTGAAGTAAATTGTGCTAATCCACTGTGTGGCAGTACATTGTATTGACTTGTCTGGGGCTGGCTTTTTCGACGACAATGTTGAGTTTGTGTTGGCTAGTAATAAAAATAAATAAGAATTATAGATCATTTCACTCATTTTTTGCATTACATTTGCAAAATGCGTAAGGATATAACACAGCGTGCTACAATATAGTTTTAGAAAACACAATGATAAAATTAATCCTCGATACGGAATGATGCATGTAGGTAGATGAAAGCAGAAAGAAGCAGGAGGTGCTTCGAAGACACTGCCGGGTCAGGGGCTGGACTGAGGTCCTGTTTTCTGTGCGGCGGTGGAGGCCAGGACCCACCTGAGTGCCAGACCAGCAGAAAGGGACGTGGCGGGCCAGAGCCTCCCGCCTGGGCCGCTTCCGCTGAAGCTCCTCAGGACTGGCTTGAGGTCTGCTGCCCCTGGGCTGGCCTTGTTAGGAAGGGAGATGGCCAGAGTGTCCCTGCCCACTAGGCACTGGTCAGGGGCAGGGTAGCGGGTTTGAGGCAAGCAGGCCAAGTATTTGTTTGTTTGTTTGTTTTTTTCAGTTGGAGTCTCACTGTGTTGCCCAGACTGGAGTGCAGCGGCCGCCCCTGGCCACCGCAGCCTCGACCTGCCGGGCTCCGGCAATCCTTCCGCCTCAGCCTTCCAAGTAGTTGGAATTACAGGCACTCTCTACCACGCCCAACTAATTTTTTTTTTATTTATTGCAGAGATGAGGTCTCGCTGCCCAAGCGGGTCTCGAACCTGTGGGCTCAGGCAATCCACTCACCTCAGCCTCCCAAAGGTGCGGGATGACAGGCTGAGCCACAGAGCCCCCCCTCACGCATTTGTTTGTTTTTGGTTGACTTTGTTTACGTATCAGCCCTGAGCTGGAACGGTTTCAGCGAGATGCAGTCTGAGGGGCGCCTGGCGCCCGATTCCCAGGTTGCTAAGTCCTTCAGCAAACATGCCAAGTCGTTTACCTGCCAGCCGCCAGGCTCTCCCCAACGGAAAAGCAGAGACTCCCTGAGAACTCCAGGCTGTAGGTCCAAGGAGGAAGCCCTGTTTGCCCTTTGCTTGGGGAATCCAGGCTCCTAGCAGAATCTCAGACCGATGCTGGTGTCTGGCTCTGGCATCTCTCTGTCACCTTCCCCGTGTCTGCCCCCCCATGCATGTGCACACACATGTGGACACAGGCACAAGTGAAGGCACACACACCTAGAGGCACCCACGGGGATGCACATGCGTGAATTCATACGTGTGGATGCTCACGCTCACACAAGCAGAGGTATGCATCCAAGCGCATGTGCACACACATGGCGTCACCCACGCAGAAGACCGGCCCCCCTCTTCCTAGGCCGTTCCTAGGTCGCCCTCTTCCCTGGCCCTCGCAGCCGGGGTCCCACACTCGCCCACCGCCGTCGCCTGGCCCCAGCCCAGCGTCTCAGCAGTCCTCGTCCTGGCCCCGGATGAACCCTCCTTGTCGGCAGCGTCAGTGTCGGACTCAGGTCCCTCCCTGGACTCCCACTACCTGCCACAGGGTCCCCTCCTCACCCCGCCACCCCAGCTCCTCGTGACCTGGGAAGCCCGAAGCAGGGACCCTGGCCTCCCGCCCTTTTCCCGGGACACCCCCTGCTTCCCGCTCAGCAGCCCAAACGGCCTCTCTGGGGCTGCTCGAACTGGGCCCTGGCCCCTCCTCACGATGCCCACAGTCCCTCAGAGCCGTGGGGCACTGCCCTCCAGGGCGCCCGCCGGGCTTCACGGATCCCTACCCGCTGCGCTGTCCCACTCACTTGCAGCAGAAGCTGCCTTCCCTCCTCTGAGCAGATGACTTTCATGGCTGCCCGTGTGACTCTCTGGTGACGTCTGGTCCTCCCTCCCAGCTGTCGGCTGGGGGCTGCCAGGCCCCTGGCGGGGAAGGAGAGGAGGGTGCACGCCAGTGTGTGTGTCGCAAGCGGGGGACATGCTCTCACACTGTGACCCTCCGGGCAGGAGGCTCACTGCTCTGCTTGTCCAGAGGCATGGAGGGAGCTGAGGCGGATGCAGAGAGCTTGGGCACCCGCGTGTCCTGGGAGGCAGGGACGCTGGAGAACAGAGTCACCAGGTGCCCTGAGCCGTCGTGGGGGTGGTGAGGGTGCTCTCCCGCCCACGCCCAGCAGAGGGGCAGCCTGGCGGCTTCCTCTCGGGGCGGATTTGGGGCAGGGGTCGAAGGGAGTAGGTGGGAGACAGAACACTACCCGGAGGAGGCAGCGTGTCTCGGGTGGCAGTGGGCCTGTGAGAGGCACCGGAGTGTGAGCAGCAGCCTTTCATGCCACCCAGCAGCTGACTGTCCCCGGCCACCTCTGCTATGATCCAGGAGGGCCACCTGTGCTGCAGGTCGAGCGGAGGCAGCGATGGACACTGATCTGGAGGGTGCTGTCCTGAACGCCTTCCTTGGATGCTCCTTAGCCAGCTTGAGGTCTGGTTCCCTTGGGCTGGACCCTGTTGGGAGCAGAGATGGCCAGAGAGTCTCACCGGGCACTGGTAGGGAGTGAGGAAGTCAGGGCGGAGTCACAGAGGACATGTGTCTGTGGCTGGCTTAGGTGGCCTCCACCTCCAGGCCCTGGCCCCTGGCTGGGCAGACCTTCTCAATGACGTTGGTGGCCTTGGGATGGGGACAGTGCCTGGGGATCTTCTCACCTATGCCATGCTGGAGGCGACGTCATTTCTCCACCCTCTGCACCCTGAAGACCTTTACAAAGATGGCGCCCTGGGCTTCACAGACTCCTCCTCCAGAAACCTTCTGCAGACAGGTCCCGCCCTGCCCAGGCCTTCCCAGCTTGCAATACATCTCCGCATGGAGCACCCTGCTGGTGGTCATGTGTTTACTGGGTGATTATTTGACAAGAAGGTGGGCTTTTCAAGAGCAGAGTCTCCATGGCTTTGGTCAGCTTAGTGCTGGACCAGCCTTACCACACATGCTCATGGAAACCACTGATTCTGTCAATGACATGACATTGACAAGGCTACGGGCCTGGGTCAAGTGTGGTGTGTGCATGAGTCCAAGTGTGTGATTGGGTGCACATAGGCAGGTGGGCCTGTGAGTACGGGTGCCTGAGTGGCAAAGCATGTGTCTTGGGCACATATATGTGGACCCAGGATGTATGTCTGTGTGTGGGTACAGTATGTATGTGTGCACATGGGAATGGGTACTCACATGCATGTGTGTGGATAGCATGTGTGTGCATGTGCATACATGGATGTTATAGACTGAATGCTTGTGTCCCCTTCCATTCATATGCGGAAGCCCTAACCCCAATGTGGTGGCGGTAGGAGGTGGGGACTTTTGGAAGGGATTAGGTTTAGAAAAGGTCTTGAGGGAGATGCCCCCAGAATGGGGGTAGCGCCCTTGTAAGAAGAGGAGGAGACGCCAGAGCCCTCTTGTGTCTCTGAGGACACGGCGAGAAAGTGACGTCTCCAAGCCAGGAGGATGGCCCTCGTCAGACGCCACACCTGCAGCCTGTGGGTCTTAGACTTTCAGCCTTCAGAATTGTGAGAAATACATGTCTGCTGCTTAAGCCCCAAAGCTCGGGCTGATGGTGACGGTGGGTACAGCATGTGTGTGCGCAGGTATGGGTGTGAGTGGATGTGCGTGTGTGAGTGTGTGTTGAGCATTCCAGGTCCCAGAGGTCGAGGGGCGCCTTGCCGGGGCAGCGACTCTGAGTCCTCCGAGGCCAGGTCTCCCTTCACAGGATCCACTGGGGTCTCGGAGCACCGCCCTGAGCAGGTGCCCAGGCCAGAGATACCCCAGTCAGAAGCTGGCTTCGCAGGAGCACACTCCTCCCAAAGCCTCCTGCATCACCCAGGTGGCTGTTTCTGGGGTTGGGGCCAGTGCTGCTCCTCACCCTCACCAGGTCCAAGTGTGTCTGCACAGCTGTGGGGAACCCCCAGAGCCTTTCACGTGATGTACTTGGGGATGTGCTTCTCAGCAGCCATGGCCGAGAGCCCTGGGTGCCAGACCCTGGGCTGGCTTTGAACTGGAGGGAGAACCAGCTGTCTCAGTCTGCCCCCGGGCATTCCTGAGAGAGAACTGGAAGAGCCTCTGGGGAGGCAGAAGAGGCTATTCTGAACCCAGTCTAGGACCTGGAGCAGCCCGAGTTCATTAGGAGAGCAAGAAAGCAGGTGCCCTCTTCATATCCCTGCTGGCTCTGAGGACAGCACTGTGGGGCCTCTCATCCAGAGTGGACCCCAAGGCACCGCCACCACTTTGCCACAGAGCACTGGCCCTCAGGCAGCAGGAAGGGGCCAGTGCATTGGAGACGGGATGTCTGGCAGCGGTGGCAGTGTTTAGGACGGATGATGTGGCCGAGATCGGGGGCAGGAGTGGGAGAAGGACACTGTGGCACGAAGTGGCAGCTGTGGCAGGTAGGGTGATCTGGAAGGCTTCTGAGATGGGGTGGAAGCTCCCAGAGACCACCCCATGTGTGGGCGCAGAGTGTGCTGGAGATGGGGTCTGGCATTTCCAGGAAGGGTGCACATGGGACCACTGGACATGACCCACCCCAGAGGACCTGGGGAAACCAGGTTTCTAGGAGGCAGGCTAGGCTGGTCATGTTGTCTTCAAGGAGCTTCTGGGAGGAGGGAAGGGGAAGAAGGGAGGCGGCAAGACCTGTCAGCAGCTGTTCCCAGGACAAGGTCCACCCTGCTATGTGCCACCCAAAGGGCACATTCAGCGTTGCGGGGGTCGAGCGGATGAGGATCGAGACATATACCCTCCTGGTCTGTGTCAGTTGCCACGCAAACTCCCTTGTCCTGTATCACCTACATCCTTGATTTATACAGTGAACGGCCAGCTGGAATGTTAACGGGTTTCTGTACCGTGGCCCCCTGACCCACACAATTGCTGGAGCAGCCATACCTCACAGTGCACAGAGCGGAGCCCCCGTCGTGGGGTGGTCTGGCCCTCCTTAGGGACATGTGTGATCCTGGTCGTTGGTTGAGCTGGTTGTCACAGGATCCTTTCAGGAAGGCCACATCTATCCTTGGAAGTGCACCCCATGGTCCAAACAGACAGATCAACTCTGCAATGATACTTATTCAGGAACCACTGAAGTGGCTTTGACAGTCGTTTGGTGCCAGAGGTACCAAACACGTTGGACAGGCTGACGTGCTGAGGCCATGCGGTGGGAACTCACCTGGCACTGAGACAACAGGTAAGTCCCCAAAGCCACGCCCCTCCCGAAGGCATCCACGGGAGAACTCTTTCCATAAGCCCAGCAGGCAGACACCCTGGGAACGCACGCAGTCATGACTCAACCTCTTCCAATACTAAGACAGCTTTAAAAAAGTACACATACACTTTTTGCCACATCTTAGGTGTCCTTCTGCCTACAGAAACCATCAAATAAAGATTAATTTTGCTTTTTAAAAAAAATCCTGCATATTTTGGACACTTAATATCTGTTCATTTGCATGGGACACATTCTTCCATAATGAATCATCGTAACGCTTAAATTAAACACAGTAAAAGAATGGTTAATGCCATAACACGCTGACAATTTAACCTGGCCAATATTTTTATTGCCTTGTACAATAAACCTAACAGAGCACAACTTGCTTTTGACTGGTGGAAAATCGGTTATGAACCGCCAGGGAGCGGCCAATTTTTCAAATGCAGCCATTCAGTCAGACTATAGCCACTACGACTTTTTTTTCCCCATACACTATTGCTGTTATAATCTTTTGAGGATATTTTATCACGGCAATAACCTCCTCAAAATCAGTCTTTACTGCAGTTAATGACTGGACAGCTGGAGCCATAACTAGCCTTGGCGTTGCCCCCAGCTATTAGCTAGCAAACCAGTTGTTATCTGCAGGTAACAACCAATTTCTTGCAGAATTTTCTTGATAAAGTGCCTCGCTGGATCGAAGTTATTTTTCCCCTTCTCTGTCCCAGCTTCAGCATGTCGAGGCTCTCAGGCAAGAGGTGGAGACTGCTGCCGGTCTCAGAGGGATGCTGCATTGCCACACCCTCGTTCTTAGGGAGATCAGGGGTGTTTGACGTGCAGGGGGCCGGTGTGCAGAAAGAGATTGCTCTGCTGGACTGACCTGGCAGAGAAGGGGCTGAACCCCTGGGGGACGCTGAGAGTGGACCATGCAGGGCAGACTTGGAGAAACTCTGGAAGTTGGGGTGAAAGCCAGGAGATGGAGTAAATCCTAGGCCCAAGAGAAACATGCTGAACTGACAAGCACCTCGCCTCTGGTGACGCCCTATGCATATATCCTCGTTCCATGAGCTTTTTGAACTAGTGATTTAAAATTAGGAAATGTTAATCTATTTTATAGTGAGCATTTTTTTCTTAAAGACAAGATTAGCCAATTTGGACCTAGGCACTGATGGCTAAGATATGTTCCTGCAAAGCATTGTTGTGATGAAATATTACGGGTCATCCTGAGTAAGATTCAGAGAGGGAATGCTGAGAGAGCAGTCGAGGGAAGTTGACGGCCAGAGGGACAGTCTCCCTCAGCACCCACAGCCTTTCTTGCTCCCCATGCCGCATAGAGAGAGGGCTGCTTTCCTCTTCACTCGTGATTGTGTTTTAATGTCCCTGGTCCTTAGCATCCAAAGTAGATTGGGTGCTGCGGCACTGGAATGACGAGGATGCGCTGAAGAGATCACCTGTTTGTGGCAGCAGCTTGGAATTCTGCAGCTTGATCAGTGTTTACTGTGTGAGGCTGAGCTTCGATTCCTGAAATCACACGGCTGATTGCGGTAACTTTACATATGCGTCTTTAACAAGCAGGGCAAAACAAAAAATTAATGTTCTTAAAAGTGAAATAAGATATTTCCAGGCTGGAGAGAAGACCAATTAGAATCATTTCAAATTTTTAAATGAGTTTTCATTTGAGAGAGTGGAATTCTTATAAGAATATGAGTTTTGCTAAATATTTGAAATCATCATATATCATGCTTATCTGAAGACCAGGTTGCTTACAAATTAAATAACAAATTGAAAAATGAGCACAGCTTTCATGTTTGAATTATCTGTTGGGTAACTCCCCCTGGGGCAAGGCTTGATTTCTGTACATACGGAGGGTTGCTCTGGGTAAGTTGGAGGGTAAACCAGGCTTCCTGCAAATCCCCAAATTCAGATACTGCCGCTGGACTCTAACAGGTCTGTGATTTTAAATCATTTTGAATTTCATAAACCCAACTCTTTAACCTTTTGCAAATGACAAAAAGTGCAACACATTCTTAACATTTCTGATCATTCCACACTGTGCGGGCCCCATAAAGCTCTTCTTTTCCAAATTTAAGCACTTAAAAATGTGAAGTGCTCCAATAAATTTAAATTGGCATATGCTACGCATATCAATGGGAAATGATTCCAGCATTAGAGGCTGGATGTGGTGACGGAGGTCAAGCCAGCCAGAGCATCCATTGTCGCGGGATTGATTTTTAATGACTTGCTATTGATTCGGTGCCTTTTAAACCTGATGGCCTAAGGTTGGGCTTGCATATCTATCACCCTGCATCTTCGGCCGACTCACTCTTCAGAGGTGAATGCAGGTTGCTTTCCCCTCCGGCCTGGACAGTCTCCTAAGCGGAGGCAAGTCCGCTGGGACAGGTCCTGGCGCACATGGAGCCTTCCAGGGACAGGAACTGGAAAGCCGCCTGGTAGAAGTGAAGAACACTGTTCAAGACTCCAGCGATTGTAAGCGACGGCAACATCCAACCCAAGCCTGGAAGGGGCTGACTGGTCTCATCACTGAGAAGCCCTAGGGGGCCTCTGGGACTTTCCCCTCTCCTTTTCTCGTCTCTCCTTTCGCTTCCTCTCTTGCTGTCTTTTACCCTCTTTCACTCCACCTCTCTCCTGCCCCTGCCTTCTAGTTGGGGCCCCTTCAGGCGAGGCTCTGTGCACTTTGTAGCCTCTGATAGTTCCAGGCTTGTGTTCTCACAGTTCCAAGACCACCAGAAATAGATGCGGTTTGGAATAACGTTCCAAAGGGGGTCCCGGAGAGACCTAGCTTGGGTCATGGGCCCAGTTCTGAGCCACTCCCTCTGCTCAGGGAATTCAATGACCTGGTTGACCACAGACTCACCCCCTAGAGCCAAAAGTAGAATGAAATTCCAAGCACTTGAATTGGGAATGGATGAAAGATCAATACAAGCCTTCCCATGGGGCATGGAGGTGCACGGGTTACATTCGCCTGCTTCCTTCAAATTACGCGTGCTGTGTGATTTGCCGCGGCCAGTGGAATGTGGGTGCAAGTTGGGTTTGTCGCTTCTGGGTGGAAGCCTCGAGAGCAGTCCAGGCCGTGCGTGCTCCTGCAGCCTGGGACACAGAGAGAGGAGGCCTGAGAGCAGAACCTTCAGCCAACCTGCCTTGAACATGAACAAGGCAGGCAAACGTTGACTACCACTAGCCACACACATTGGAGGATTGTTTATGGACACAGCGTAACCTAGCCTGTCCAAGCCGATGTGGGAATCAGCATTGGAAGTGAGGTCCTACCAAAACCCAAACCTAAAATACATGGCACTGACTTTGCAGAGGGTTAGCGAGCAGTGGAAGAACTTACAGGGGGCTGCAAAGATGGCACAGCAGGTGCTGATGTGGTGAAGCGTTCGGCAAGACATCACCTGCAATCATTCAAGAAACCAACTTACAGTTCTTGGGGATAGTGTAGAGGATGGAATATTCATAGTGTGTATTGGTTGCTGTTGGCTGCATGTGGCAAGTATTACAGTAAAAGATGAATTTAAAAGTAATTATCTGATTTGTAAGGAGGAATGAAAGGGAATACTCAGGGACTTCTAGGGTTGGAAGATGTAATCCCTCCCAACCTCGAACTGTAAAAGATAAAATATAGAAACACTTTCAGTGACAAAGGCTGATTAAAACTCAGCCTCACAGAAATATAAAATTATGAATATAGCTGTCATGCCTATTGTTCAAGCCTCTGAATGGATTAAAGTGTTTCAGAGTAAAGACTCATTTGAGGATGTGAATACTTTCGGTTGGACAAATATTTTGAGGGAAAAGAAAATTAAGATGCGGTTTTCTCCCCAAAGCTTGATAGGTGCAAGGTATATATTACAAAGCTTAAGAAAGATGCAGAGAATTGGGAAAAGTATCCCTCTCGCCTGATTATTAAGAAAAAAGAAGATCAATCAACAAGTGCACACCCTCTGTTGAACCTATCATCCGAGGTTGCAGGTCAACTAACAGCAAAGCTGGAGAGGGACAGGAGAAGCTTGTAGGGAACACAGGGTGTGGCACTTGCTTAGTGAGGGCAGAAGCCACCAGACACTGGTGGAAGGATTCAGCTGGAGCAGTGGTCAAACCGGTAGAGGCTCAACATGGACTGGTGAAACAATGGGTAGCCCGTGGGGGCTGCAGATATGGGCCCAGGTGTATGTTCTCCTTCAGGCATCTGCTCCACAAATCCCACCAGGCATTCACAGGGAAGACTAGGGAGAATCCTGGGAAAGTTTCCTTTATGCAGGCCTAGGGGGTGGAGAAAAAAATCACACTGCAAGAAAGAGGGGCACAAAACTCCATTCAGTCTACTCTCTTCTGTCTCTCCTATAGGACAAAAACTTTAATTTGCAAGATAAAGAGCACACATACGCAAAAGGTTCACTTAAAGTGTTAGGAAAGTACATTGCACCTAGGAGAAGGGAGCAGGTAAAACTTCTCTAGCCCTGAGGAAGGGTCAGGAAAAGGCACTGGGTCAAAAACCTGGAACTAGAACCTATAAAACTTATAATTCGTCTAGTTACAACAGGGGGAAATTTAAAGTCTCTGGTGTTCTGAGGGTAACCACAGCAACAGCAAACTTTAAACCCAGCCTAACACTGGACAAGATGATACAAAACTTCACATTAAAGCCCCAACGAAAGAAAAGGTATGCCTATTTCCAGACTCAACAGGCTCTAATGAAAAAGACGCACAGCCTACTAGATCAGAGGAGTAATTTCGGAAGATGAAAACTATTTGAAGAAATTAAATGGAAAGGTTAGACATGAAAAACACCAAAACAAAGATGAAGAATATCTGTGTCAGGGTTCTTCAGAGAGGCAGAACCAATAGGAATATAGACATAGAAATATGAGGAGAATTTAACAGGGGAATTGGCTCATAAAATTATGGTTACTGAGAAGTTCCATGACAGGCTATCTGCAAGCTGGAGACCCTGGGATGCTGGTAGTGTGACTCAGTCCATGTCCAAAGACATCAGGGAAGTTGATGGTATAACTCTCAGTTCAAGGTTAAAGGACTGAGAGCCAGGAGCCTGAAGTTGTCCCAGGATGGGAAAGAAAAAATGTATCTCAGCTCCAGCAGACAGATTGACATATCTGCCTTTTCTTCTGTTTTTGTTCTCTCCAGGCTTCCAGCTGATTGGATGGTTCTCACCTACTTTGAAGGTGACCTACCTTACCCTATTCACTCAGTTCACATGCCAATCTCCTCTGGAAAACACCTTCACAGACATACCCCAAAAGAATGCTTTACTGGGGTTCCTAAGTATTCCTTATATCAAGAATAAGAAATCCAGTCAAGCTGACACCTAAAATTAACCATCACAATGTCTTTGACAGACTCACTAGTAAACCTGACAGCTGAGTGTGAACAGCAGGCTTCACAGCTGAGTGAATTTGAATATAGGTCTAAAAAAAAAACCCACCTAACTAAAACACACAAAACCCAAGATTTAAAAAACAAATAAACAAAAAAGCAGTAAAGAGTTGTAGGGCAATATCAAATGGTATATCATATGCATTATTATAATTCTAGAAGAAAAAGGGAGAAAGAATGGGGAAGAAAAAAATATTTGGAGAAATAATGACCAAGAATTTTCTAAAATTAATGACAGACACCAAACTACAGGTCCAAAGTGCTTAGACAGCTCCAAAGAGGATAAATACACCTACCTTCAAAAAAATTAAACAAAAACATGTAAGAATGTCATGATACATCTATTGAAAACAGAAAACAAAGGAAAAATTCTGAAGGCAGCCAGAGAGGGAAAAAAAAAACCAAAAACATATTATATACAAAATAAAGATATTTGTCAGAATCTAGAAGCCAGAAGATAGTGGAGTGACTTATTTAAAGTGCTGAAAGAATTATCTACTTAGAATTCTATACTCAATGTAAATATGTAGCAGACATAAAGACTTCCTCAGAAAAAAATAGAAAATTTATTGCCAGGAGATGTGTCCTATAAGAAAAGTCAAAGAAAGTTCTTCAGGCAAAATAAACATGATGCCAGATAAAAACTCGAGAAAGTGGCAGAAATGGAATAAAAGAAGGTAAAATTTTTTTCTGATTTTTAATTGCTCTAAAAGACAACTGTCTACAGCAAAAAAAATAGTAGCAATGATTTGTATAAATAATACATTTGTAAAGTATATGATAGCAGAAAATGGGAGGGAAGAATTAGAGATGTACTGTTGGATATAACTCTGGTGCTACATGTAAAACAGTATAATATTACTTGGAGGTAGAGTTTCATTAATTAAAGATTTATACTGTGAACCCTATGGCAGCCACTAATAAAACAATTAGAAGCATAAATCAGTCTGTAGTAGAGATACAGTGAAATTATACAAATATTCCATTAATTCAAACGATGGGAGATCATAGAAATGAAAACAGATGCAATGGATAGAAAAAAGCTAGTAAGATAGTAAATTTTAATCTAAACACGTCAATATCAACAGTAAACATGTATGCCTAAATAAACTATTCAAAAGGCAGAGACTTCCAGGTTGGATAAAAAGCATTTGCTATCTACACTCATACAAGAACTATATAGAGCTAGGTTAAAACTAAAAGTATTTTTTAAAATAAATGTTATGCAAACACTGATTTTTATTTCTCTTGGATATAGATCTAGGAGTAGAATTTCTGGGTCAAAAGGTAACTCTATGCTTAAGTGTTTGAGGAATTGCCAGCCTGGTTTTCCAAAGTGGCTGTACCATTTTACCTTCTCACATGCAGTTCTTTGTGAAAACTTGTATGAGAGTTCTTTCTCTACATCCTCATCAAAACGTGTTCATATTCGACTTTTTGATTATCATCATCTCAGTGGGTGTGAAGTTGAATCTTTTCTGGTTTTTCTCTGCATTTCCCTAGATGACTGACGATGTTCGGCAAATTTTCGTGTGCTTTTTAAAATTTTTATTTTTTGAGTTGGAGTCTCACTCTGGTTTTCATGTGTTTATTAGCCATTTGTACATCTTTTTGGAAGAAATTCAGCTTCTTTGATTATTTTTCACTTGAGTTATTTGTCTTTTTACTGCTGTGTTATAAACATTCTTTGTGTAGTCTAGATAAAAATCTCTTATCAGATATATGATTTGCAAATTTTTTCTCATTCTGTAGGTTGTCTTTTTACATTATTGGCACTGTCCTTTGAGACATCAAAGCTTTTAAATTTGATGAAGTCCAGTTTATCTGTTTTGTCTCTTTCTTGTGTTTTTGATGTCATATTTAAGAACCCATCACCAAATTAAAGATCATGAAGATTTATTCCTAGACATTTTTCTAAGATGTTTATAGTTTTAGCTGTTACATTTAAGCCTGTGATCCATTTAAAGGTAATTATTTATTTAGTATGAGGTATGGGGTATGGGTCCAACTTTATTTTTTACTTTGTGGATATTCAGTTATACTGGCATCACTTATTAAAAAGACTATTCTTTCCCCCAGTGAGTGGTCTTGGCACCCAGGTAAAAGATCAAATGATAATAGGAAATATGGGTCTATTTCCTTGCTCTCAGTTCCATTTTATGGATCTATATGCCCATCCTTAGCCAGTATCACAATGTTTTAAGCACAGTTGTTTTGTAGTAAATTTTGAAATTGGAAAGAATGAGTCCTCAAACTTTTTTTCCCCAAGATTGTTTTAGCTATTCTGGGTCCCTTGCAATTCTATATGAATTTTAACATCAGATTGTTACCTTCTACACAGAAACCAGATGGAATTCTGATTGGGATTCTGTTGAATCAGTAGATTTATAAGAAAGCATTGCCATATTAGCAATTGGTCTTTGAGACTCAATTTCCACCACTAATACACATGTACCCCTGAATCTACAATTAAAAATTTAAAAACAAACAACAAACAACATATGGTCTTCCAAGCCAACAAAATGGGATTTTCCCCCATTTATTTAGATCTTTAATTCCTTGCATCGATTCTTTGCAGTTTTTAAAATATGAGTTTTGCACTACTTTTATTAAATTTATTACTAAGTATGTTATTCTTTTGATGTTATTGTAATGGAATTGTTTACTTAATTTCTCTTTCCGATTGTTTATTGCTAGTGTGTAGAAATGCATTAATTTTCGCATATCAATTTTCTATCCTACAATCTTGCTGGACTTGTTTATATAATAATAATAATTTATAGTGGTTTCTATAGGATTTTCTACATACAAGATCAAGCCATCTGTGACTGGAGATGGTTTTACTTCTTTCTTTCTAAACTAAATGTCTTTTATTTCTTTTTCTTGACTAATAGCCTTGGATAGAACCTCTAATGCCAGGTGGAATAGAAGTGGTGTGAGTGGATATCCTTGTTTTGTTCCTTGTTGTAGGGCAAATAACATCAGTCTTTCACTATTGTGTATAAAAGCTGTCGGTTTGGTGTTGAGAAAGTTCCTTTCTATTTTTAGTTTCCTGAATATTTTTTATTCACGCAGGTGTTGGATTTTGTGTCGACAGAGATAATCATGTGGTTATGTCTTTTCATTATATAGAGATGTTGCATTACATTAATTGATTTTTGGATGTTAAACCAATGTTGCATTCCTGAGATGGATCACACTTGCTCATAGTGTAAATTCTTTTTACAGATTACTGGATTTGGCTTGCTAGTATTTTTGTGGAGGAGTTTTACATCTGTATTCATAAGAGATCAGTAGATTGTCTTTTGATGTCATTGTCTGGTTTTGATATCAGGGTAATACTAGTCTCATAGAATGAGTTTGGAAGTGTCTCCTCATCTTCTACCTTTTGGAAATTTGTCATCAACTCTCCAAAGTGAAGAATACCTGAAGAGTGAGTTTTAATTCTTTTTAAAAAATGTTTAGTAGAATTCAACAGTAAAGCTGTGTGGGACTGTGGCAGTCTAGTTGGTTTTGCTGTTGTTCAAATCTATTCCCTTTTAACCTGTCTAGTCATTCTATCATTATTGAAAGTGGATATATACATTCCCAAATATTGTTTCACTTTTTATTATGCCTTTCATTTCTGTCAGTTTTTATTTCATGTATTTTGGTGCTCTGTTGTTAGTTTCATATATATACATTATTTATTTATTTTTAATTTTTAATTTTTATGAGTTGGAGTCTCACTGCTGGAGGGTAGTGGCATGCTCACAGCTACCCCAGCACTGACCTGCCGGGCTGTGGCGATCAATCTGCCTCAGCCTTCCAAGTAGCCAGAACTGCAGGTGCATGATACCATGCCTGGCTAATTTTTGTTTTATTGTAGAGACGAGGTCTCGCCAAGTTGCCCAGGCTGGCCTTGAACCCACAGGCTCAGGCAATCCACTCGCCTAGGCCTCCCAAAGTGCTGGGATTACAGGCTGAGCCAACAACCCCAGCCAGTTTCATATATTTTTATAATTGTTTTACCTTCTTGATGGATTAACCCTTTGATGATTATAAAATGTTCTTTTTATCTATAGTAAATTTTTTGTGTGTTTAAATCTATTTTGTCTGATAGTCTCATGGCTATAATTTTAGCTTTCTTGTGACTACTGTTTGCATATGTCTTTTTCATGCCTTTACTTCCAAAATATTTGTATCTTTGAATCTAAAATGTGTCTCCTGTAGACAGCATATACTTAGATTTTTTTTTTAACCTAACCTGGCAATCTATGTCTTTCAACTGGATTGTTTAATCCATATACATTTAATGTTATTACTAATGTAGTCAGATTTATGACTGCCATCTGTTTTCTGTATGTCTTTATTCTGCCTTTATTGCTTTCTTTTATATTTTTACATTTGAATATTTTTTACCATAGAATTTTAATTTTGAAATGATATTCTTTAATATATTTTCTTGACATCTAAACTTGTTAGAATCAGCTTTAGATTTGCACTAACTTAATTACAGTGAGATGTAGAAACATTACTACTATCTAACTTGATTTCTCCCTTCCTCCCTTTCTTAGTACAGTCATACCGGGCATAATGGCATTTTGGCTGACAACAGAGGGCATGCACAATGATGGCTCCATAAGATGACGATGAAGCTGTTATTGCTCCTGAAGGCCTTCCAGTGGGACAAGATAGGAGGCGGAAGACAGTGATTATTAATAACTGACCCTGTGCAAGCCAAGGTTAATGCATGTGTTTGTCCTGGTTTTTAAAAAAGTTTAAGAAGTTAAAAAAATTAATAGAGAAAAGCTTATAGAATAAGAAAACGAGGAAAGAAAACGGTTTTGTACAGTTGTACAATGTGTCTGTGTTTTAAGCTACATATTATTACAAAAGAGCCAAAAAGTTAAAAAAAAATAAGATATTTATAAAGTAAAAATGTTACAGTAGGTGAAGATTGATTTATTATTGAAGGAAAAATATTTTAAAAATACATTTCGTGTAGCCTAAGTGCACAGTAGGTATAAAGTCTACAGTAGTATACCGCAATATCCTAGGCACGCATATTCATTACCATCCACTCCTTGAGTCATCCAGAGTAACTTCCATTCCTGCAAGTTTCATTCATGGTGAGTGTCCTATAGGTTCTGTGTCATTTTAAAATCTTTCACACCATCTGAGAGTTCCTAAACTCATTCTAGAAAAAGTGCTGCGTACCTCATTGTTGAATATCACTATGGTCACCTTAGAAGTACTCCCCTTGGGAAGCTATCATTGACACCAGCACCTGGTCTACCCATTAAAGCAATTCTGGAACTCTTTTTCTAATGGCCATCAGAGCAGTCATCATATTATGCTTGATGTCCTGAACATCATCAAAATGTCTTCCTTTCAAAATTTCCTTTATATTTGGGTAAAGAGAAAAGTCACTGTGGACTGGATCAGGTGTGTAGAAATGCAGTTATTTGTTGAATGACTAATCACTCCCTCACAGACAGTGCTGCATGAGCTGGTGCATTATCATGATGCAAGAGCTCTTCCAAGATCATTTTTGCACACACCATTCTTGTGCCAAGAATTTCAGTTAAGATTTTCCTGTTTCTCTGTGGATGTTTATTTGGTCTGCTATGTTTCTCATAGTCAGCTGATGATTTTGATGCACAATTCAACAAATTTTTGCAATGTTTATGTCAGTTCTGCTCATTATTGACTGTCCTGACCTCTCTTCATCAGTGATGCTTTCTCTCCCCTCAGAAAAACATTTAATCCATTTGTATTCTTCTGTTTTCTTCATGGTATTAACCCCATACACTTGAAATAACATGTCCCTGATTTCACTTCCAGTCTTGCAAAGTTTAACAAGACATTTAATCTTTGTTCATTGCTCTAATTCAAGCTCTGACATTCTCACAAAGGCACAGAAAAACATGCAATGACAATAATAAACGCCACTCAGCAAGACACCACCACACACATCACACATTGACATGAACACAGTTGTGAGATGCTGATATACCAAGGTTATGAAACCTTACTGAGTTGTTTGTACAGTGCTGTAAATGTAATCTCATGGGGGCAAGTTTGCGAACTTAATTGTCATTCATTGTATTTTTACTCTATATTTTCTATATTTAGATATTTACCATTGTGTCACAATTGCCTATATTATTAAGTACAGTCACATGCTACACAGGTTTATAGCCTAGGAGCAATAGGCTATAACATATAGCCTAGGTGTGAGGGAGGCTAGACCATCTAGATATGTATAAGTGTACTCTGTGATGTTCATACAGTGACAAAATTACCTAACAATATATTTCTCAGAATGTCTCCCCATTGTGGAGTGAGGCATGTCTGCATTATTGTTACACACATTACATCTATAAATCTTACAAACCCAAATATACAGTATTATAATTATTGCTTTATATAATGGTATGTCTCTCAAAGAAGTGAGAGCAAAGAGATAAAGTAATTATTTATAGCTTTTGCTATATTCTTATTTATCCTTTCTGCTTCTCTTTATTTGTTCCTGTGAATTCAAGTTACCATCTGGAGTAATTTCTCTAGCTTAGTACAGCTTTGCTCTCATTCACCTCCATTATGCAAATATATTTCCTTTCTGTATGGTATAGGTCCAGCAATGCATTATATAAATATTGTTTTATATAGTTGCTTTTTAAATCAGTAAGAGAAGAAAGAAGAAAAGTATGCATTTGCATTGTTTTTGTAAGTACATGATTACCTTTACTGATATACTGTTTTTTATTGTGGATTCAAATTACTGCCTTGAGCCACTTGTTTTACAAATTTACAAAAATTTGTATTTACAAAAATTAATATTTGTCATAAGATGGGTCTGTTAGCATCAAATTCTCTGTTTTTGCTTATCTGGCAATGTTTTTTATCTCATAGTTAGTTTTGAAATACAGCTTTGCTGAAAATAAGACTCTTGGTTGACAGATTTATTTTTTCCCTTGAGCACTTTGACTATATTATCACACTGCCTTCTCATCATCATTGCCTCTGTTAAATGACAGCTCTTAATTTTACTGGGATTTCCATAAAGGTGATGAGTCATTTTTCTGTTGATGCTTTCAAGATTTTCTCCTCATCTTTGGCTTTTAGACGTTTTACTACAATGTGTCTATTTGTGATCTCTTTGTGTTAATCCTACTAGAAATTCATTGAACTCTGTGGATGTGTAGATTAATTTTCAGTAAATTTGGGAAAACTTCAGCCATTTTTTGGGAATTTTTTTCTGCTTCTTTCTTTCTCTTCTACTTCAAATACTCTTCTTACATGTACACTGATTGGTATGTGTAATGGTGTTTCACATTTCTCTCAGGCTATGTTTATTTTCTTTGTTCTTTGTTTTTCTTTGCTCTTTAGATTGCATACTTTTCATTAATATATCTTCAAGTTTGCGAATTACTTTTTCTGCCAGTGTGAATCTACTCTGGAGCCTCTCTGGAAAATCTTTCATTTCAGTTATTGCACTTATCAATTGTAGAATTTTAATTTTTTAATAAATTCTTTTTATTAATAGTCTCTATTTTCTGTGACCTTGTCATTGTATCTCTGTTTACTTCTTTCATCATGGTTTCCTTCAGTTCTTTGAACATATTTATAAAGCTACTTTGAAGTCTTTTTCTGATAAATCTGATATCTGGTCACTCTCATAAGCATTTTCTGCTGCTTGCTTTTTTTGTTCTGATGTATGAGTTATACTTTCATGCTTTTTTGCTTATTTTAAGCTTTTGTAAACTGGATATTTTGGATAATAACTTGTAGCTACTTTGAGTACTGATCTCTTTCCCTCTGAGGCTTTTTGATTGTTTTGTTTGTTTGATAACTGGCTGGATTAGTTTAGTGAAGTCTATTCTTTTTTTCTCTTTCTTTTAATTTTTATTACATAGAGAAGCAACAAAATATAGTTAATATTATACCTAATAATGAAAAATTTAAAGCTTTCTACCTAAGATCAGGAGAAAGGAAAGGATGTCATCTCGCACAGCTCTTATTCAACTTCATGATGGAAGACAGTATAATAAAGCAAGAAAAATAAATAAAAGACATCTATTGGAAGGAAAGAAAAAAAATCTCAATTTGTTTATAACACAACTATCTATGGAGAAAACCCCAGATAACTTACAAAAAAGCATCTAATGCAAATAAGTGGATTTAGCACAGTTGCAGGATACAGTCAATATATAAAAACTAAATATTCTTCTACATACCAGGAAGGTAGAATTGAAATTCAAAACTTATAAATCATTACATTTACAATAGTACAAAACATGAAATTCTTAGGTGAAAATGCAGCAAAATATGTACAGGATTTATATGTTAAAAACTTACAGAGCATAGCCGGGCTCGGTGGCTCAACCTGTAATCCCGCGCCTTTGGGAGGCTGAGGTGAGTGGATTGCCTGAGCCCGCGGGTTCGAGACCTGCCTGGGCAGCAAGATCTCATCTCTACAATAAATCAAAAAATCAGCCGGGCGTGGTAGCGCATGCCTGTAATTCCAGCTACTCGGAAGGTGGAGGCGGAAGGATCGCCGGAGCCCAGGAGGCGAGGCTGCGGTGGCCGGGAGCGGCCACTGCACTCCAGTCTGGACGACAGAGTGAGACTCCAACTCAAAACAAAAACAAAACAAAAAACTATAGAGCATAAATGATGAAAAGCAAAGAAGACCTAATGAAGAAATAAAATAATCATGGATTGAAGATTAAATATTGCTAAGATGTTACCTCTCCCCAATTGACCTAGAAATTGATCATAAACTTATTTTACAATTTCAGTTTTTAAAAAAATATATTAACAAACTATTCCTAAAATTTATACGGAGAGGCAAAGAAACTAGAAGGTCAATACAATTTTGAAAAAGATAAAATTGCGGGATTTACATTGCCTGATTTCAATAACCACTCTAAAGCTATAGTCATCAAGACAATATGGTATTGGTAAAATGATAGTCACATGGATCACTAGGCTAGAATAGAGTCCATAAATAGACATACACAAATGACTGACAAATATGCAAACAAATTCAATGGAGAAAGGATAATCTTATCAAGAATTTGTGCTCAAAAGTTAGATATCCTTATGCAAAAAATGAACCTTGACCCAGACCTGACATGTCACACACAAAAAAAACCCCTTCAAAATAAATTATAGATCTTAATGTAAAATGGGAAACTATAAAACTTCTATAAGAAAACATGACATTATCTATGTGACTATAAATTAGGTAGAATTTTTAGATGTGACAATGAAAGCCTATCTACAAAAGAAAAATAAATACCAGCCGGGCTCGGTGGCTCAGCCTGTAATCCCGCACCTTTGGGAGGCTGAGGTGAGTGGATTGCCTGAGCCCGCGGGTTCGAGACCCGCCTGGGCAGCGAGACCTCATCTCTACAATAAATCAAAAAATCAGCCGGGCGTGGTAGCGCATCCCTGTAATTCCGGCTACTTGGAAGGCTGAGGCAGAAGGATCGCCGGAGCCCAGCAGGTTGAGGCTGCCGTGGCTGGGAGCGGCCACTGCACTCCAGTCTGGGTGACAGAGTGAGACTCCAACTCAAAAAAAAAGAAAAATAAATACATTGGATTTCATTAAAATTAAAAACTTTTACCCTGGAAAAGTCACTGTTGACAGAATAAAAAAAAAAAAAAAAAAAACAAGACACACACTAGGAGAAAATATCTACAAATCACATTTTTGATAAAAGACTTGCATCCAGTATATGTAATTTTGAAAGTTCAACTGAAAGACAATATATAACTTAATTTCTTAAATCAGCAAAAGATCTAAATAGATAGTCATCAAAGAAGACAGTATATAAGCATATGAAAACATTTCCAGCATCATTAGTTATTAGGAAAATGCCAATTAAAATTACAATGAGCTATCACTATAATCCTATTAGAATGGCTAATATAAAGTCTGACAACACCAAATGTTGACAAAGAAGCAGAATAACTGGAACTCATATATTGCTCATGGGATTGTTAAATGTTAAACCATTGTGGAACACGTTTCGTAGTTTTTTTTTTTTTTGAGTTGGAGTCTCGCTCTGTCGCCCAGACTGGAGTGCAGTGGCAGCTCTCGGCCACCGCAGCCTCGCCTGCTGGGCTCCAGCAGTCCTTCCACCTCAGCCTTCCGAGTAGCCGGAATTACAGGCATGCGCTACCATGCCTGGCTGATTTTTTTGATTTATTGTAGAGATGAGGTCTCGCTGCCCAGGCGGGTCTCGAACCCACGGGCTCAGGCAATCCACTCACCTCAGCCTAAACTATACCCAGCAATCCCATTCTCAGTAATTTTTTATGATTCGTATGCAAACAAAAGCCTGTACACCAAACTTTATAGCAGCTTTATTCATAATAGCCAAAAACTGAAAACAACAGAGATCTTCTTCCACCATAAATAAACAAACTGGGATACTTTCTGGCAATGGAATACCACTCAGCAATAAGAAAGAAGAAACTACTGATACATACAAAAGCGTAGATGGCTCTTAACATACATTCTACTGAGTGAAAGAAACAGGAATCAAAAGTTTCCATATTTTACGACACCATTTATATGCCATTTTGGAAAAGACAAGCAACAGGGGTGGAGTCAGGAGTCGGGGATGGAGGGAGAGTTGGAGTCCCAAGGGTCTGCATGAGGAGATTTTGGGGTAATGGGAGGCATCATGACTGTGGTAGTGAACACCTGACTAGTTATTTTGTCAAAACTCCCAGAGCTCACAGAATGTAAACACAGGATTCAGGGGAGACAAAAATGAACTAGAGACCACAACAAGTGAACCTAACGATACTACAAATGACATAAGCACAGAAAAGCAAGTGAGGGAGGTAACAAGGAGCCCAAGTTGCTTCAAACAATATTCAATATTTCATGGAAAAAATGTAAAAATAAAGATACAAAGAACCACACACAAGTGCCAAACTCACATTGGTAAATTTTGTTTTTCGTGGGGGCGTGGGTTAGCAATTTTGAAACTACTTTATGTGTATAGAAGAGCTGAACAAATAAGTAACTATATTATAGATAATAAGAGCCTGGTTTCTCACTGTTGGAAAAAGAGGTTACAAATTAGGGAAGAGGGGAGGCTAGAATAAATCTTGGGGTGAACTGAAATCAGAGTTGTTAGTGTGCATTCATTCAAAAAAGATAGATAGATAAATAGGTAAGATAGATATAGATAGATAGAGACAGACAGGCAGACATAGATATATACATGTGTGTACAGATGGGGAAGCATACCTCATATATTTCCGAGTTCTCTTTGCTGAGATGAGCTCAAAGCAAAGACACCCCAGTGACAACGGGCAAACCTAATGCTCTAAATTTGGTTCTAAGTAGCATTTGTCAATGAAAGGAACGAGAGCTTCTTTTAGAAGTGGCTGATACCATATGGGGGAAGGAATAATACAAGATGAGGCCGAAACATCTTGTGGTGACAAAAAGTCAGAAATTGCTTGAAAAAGAAGGGGTCATGTTGAAAGGGCACAAGAGACCACCTGAAAGAGGCCCCAGAAGGGCATGTCATCTCTTTGGGTGGCAATAAGGGTTTAGCCCTCGCCGCCCACAAACTCACTAAGTGGTCTGGGACTAACTGCAGCTCTCTCAGTCTCAGTCTCATCCTATGCACTGAGGAACTGGGTGGAGGAAGGGAATGTTTTTGAGTAAGTGCGTTTGCTTGTCTTTGCCAGGGAGTCCTTCCCCCTAAAAGAAGAACCTAAAACAAAGTGGATCGGCACAAAAATGCATTACCTGAATCCCGTGAGGAGCAACATCCAACACGCCCCAAATTAGGAGCAGTCCAAAATATAACCCATCAGTACTCTAATGACAAGGTCGTGAGAGACAAGGAAAGACTGAGGAACTGCCACGGATCTGGGGAGGTGAAGGAGAGAAGATGGCCTAATGACCTCAGTTGGCTCAGCTCTGGACATTGCACTGCGGCTATATGAGATGTCAAATCAGGGAGGTTGGAGGCAAGTCCACAGGAATTCTCTGTACCATTTTCGCCACTCTTCTGTAAGTCTACAAATGTTACAAAATTAAAAATGAAAAATGCAATAAGGGGAGGGGGAGGACAGGTGAGGGCGAAAAGAACAGAGAAAGAAGTCTGAGGGACTTTATCTCAGAAAGAACTGTGGATCTGGTCACTGGCACACAGCGTTTAATAGATGCAAGCAGATAAGAAGCTAATTCATTTGGAATGAAATACATTGCCTAAAGCATTGTCAACCTGGACTTTTAAAAGAAACTTGGGCTGTTTGAGTCTTACAGTCACCCTTGGGCTCCCCAATGGTTTATGGGTAGGGTGTGCTCAGACAAGACCGGTCAGTCCTCAAGCAAGTCATATTCCAACACACACTTCAGATACGCCAAAGAAGAGCCTTCCAGATGACAGAGCCAGGAAGCAGGGAGCTACTGCCGTGGAGCAGAACCAGAGCCTAATCAGAAGAAAAGGCCGAAGGGGCACAGGACCCTTAAAATACCACTCTGGCAGGACTTTGGGGTGTCTGTAGACAAGCGTCTGCTGGTGTCTGCCCTTCTCGCTCGCTCTCTCTGCGGGTGTCCAGTCTCTGTTCCATCACCGTGGAGCAAGTGCACACTGGGATGGGCCGTCAGATGCCTTGTCTTTTAGTTATGTGTCTCTAGAGCGACAGGAATTCCATCAAGCTGGGACAGAAGTGTGTGATGTGTGTGAGGAGGTGAGAGACACAAAGCATGCAATGACTAGAAGTGTAGCCTTTGTTTGTGCTTAGCACTGCATATTTCTGTATCTGCTTGTCCTCCTTCCAGACACATCGTGAGATTGTGATTCTTCATCTCCTTGAGGTGAAGCATGGCCGCCTGGCTACACCACCTCCGAGTGGAAGCATGCAATGACCACCATGGGACTCTCCAAGGCCCTTCCCCTGCCATGATCACCATCATGGTCCAGAAGGTGGCAGAAGAAGGATGACATGGAGCAGAGTCCCTGCTGACTTGAGACCGACATTCAGTTAGAGAAGGAAGCACTTGTTCCTTCCAGCCATTGAGACTGGAGGTTGATTGTTGCCACAGTCCGTCCTGATGGAACCCACTAGCTCAAGGTGAGAGGAGATGGACACCACTGGAGAGAAAGGGAGATTCCCTTAGGAGCAGATCGGGACACGCTTTCTGGCTACACTTGCAAGGCAATGATAGCTCAGGTATTTGAACAGCCATTTTCCTGCTGTAGGGTCTGGAAGGACTTGGATTTGTAAAGCTCAGGAGAGGACTGTCCCCAGGCCTGGGTCTGGAGAACATTGGCCAGGCCTCTTCTTGCACATGATTTTGCTTTTAAATTCAGTCTTCCAGCCAGGCTCAGTGGCTCAGCCGGTAATCCCAGCGCTTTGGGAGGCTGAGGTGAGTGGATTGCCTGAGCCCGCGGGTTCGAGACCCGCTGGGCAACTTGGCGAGACCTCATCTCTACAATAAATAAAAAAAAATTAGCCGGGCGTGGCAGCGCGCCTGTAGTTCCAGCTACTTGGAAGGCTGAGGCAGAAGGATCGCCGGAGCCCAGCAGGTCGAGGCTGCGGTGGCCGGGAGTGAGAATCCAACTCAAAAAAAAAAAAAATTTCAGTCTTCCCGGGGCGCCTGAATAGTCATAACTCCCTAGTCCATCAGGGAAAGAAAAAGGGCTGGCGCAGTGGCTGGAAGGTGTTGGCCAGAGCCGTGGGGGCCACCTGCCTTCACATATTTTGTCTGCTGAGAAGTCCTGGACCTGGACCACAGAGACATGGTCTTGGTCCTTGATGTCCCAAAACCCTCTGAGCTAGTCAGGACAAACAGCCGCTCTCTGGGCCTCAGTTTCCCTATATGACTTGAGGAATTGGGGGAATGAAAGAGGTGCTTTTGAATAAATTTGTCTGTCAAAATTTGACAAAATAAGAAATCCTTTCCCCCCAAATAAGAATGAAACAGAGTGACTCTGAACTCATTTTCAACTGCCTCTCTCTTGTCCTCAAAAGAGCAATAGCCCTGCATTTTTTCCAAGGAACTCCGAGGAGAAAGTTTGGAAATCTCTAGGGACTCATCTAGCTCAGATAGACGGTGACTTTTCAAGATGGCGGAAGCACACCGGACCCATCAGATCTGACTCCCTGAGCTGACAAGGTGCTTCCGGGTTGGGGCCCTGCTGGCTTGCCACTCAGGGCTTGGCCGTCGTCAGACAGGTGCTCTTATGGCCCGGGTCAGAAGGATCCAAAGAGACTGAAAAGGGGAATAATTTTCCCCAGACAAATAAAGGTTTCCATGCCCTATTCATCAATATCCAGACCACTCAGTTTTCCCCAAAGCCATTCATATCCTGTGCTCCGGGGAAAACTGAGTGAGGGTTTGGGGTTCAAATTCCTCACTCCGCTGTGTCCTGGGAGGTAGACAACTTACTTAAGTCCTGTCTGTATCAGTGTCCTCATCTGGAAGATTGGTTTCCTAGAATAATAGGAACTGGCCCATAGAGAGGTGGAAAGTGAGTAAACGTATGAAAAGACTCATCATTCTCATCCTCATCACTGTCATCACCACACCTGACCAGGTAGGGTTATTTCACCATCTTGTGGGAACATCTTGCACAAGATACCACCCCTATCTGCCCCAGCCCTGTGGCTCCCCGTTCCCCACACAGAACTAGTGCCAACGAAGAAAGTGATGAACACAGGTGGACCGGATAGACTGGCTAAATTGGTGACCTCTAAGGTGTGGTGTCCCCATCAAGACAAATGTTTCCCAACATAGTCTCAATCAACAACACTGCTGAATACAGTAGGTTACAAACCTGTAGTAGTGCTCATAAAATCCGGACACAGTTTCCTAATGCAAAAGGCAACACCAATGCCACACCACCAAGTACTCTGTTCATGCTCCTCTGGTCTACCTAGGGATGAAACGTCAATGAGTCTGCTATATTCCCCACAGTGGGTTATCATTCTCATCAGAGTGTAGACACAATCCAAGACTGTCGTGTTTCAGTGTGGCCCTGAAGGAGTTAAGTGAAATAAAGAATATTATCAATATTGTATCAGTCACAGATGAGAAACTACATACCAGGATCAGTGTAATTCATTCATTGGTTTATGGACACCAAGTCCTCCGGGGACTGTCACAAATCCACTTGATGTTCCTGAGTGTGAGATTTAGCATTTGGATCTTTGATTTAGCTGAAAGATGTGTAAAAACTCATGCAGTCAGACAACTCCCTACAGGCGATTCATCTGTGTTGGCTTTTACGTAACAGTTATTCCAGTCAAGTGTCAGCAGTAACTTAAGCTCCGTAACTTGCCTCTGAATTCACATTTCTGAGATGCTGGAACACAGAGGAACAGTGGCAGGGACAGGAATGCCCTCTGGGAGAAGGGAGCCTTCTTGCTCTCTTGTTTCCTTGGGAGCAGCAGGCACACCTGGAGAGGTCATGTTCTGAGGAAGGATGCAGCTTCTGGCTTCCAGAGCTCCAGTCCCGCAGTCTTGTGTTTCTTATGCAGAGTGTAAAGCCATGAGCCCTAGGAGATGAGCGCATCGAGGTTGCCTCAGAGCTGTCTCTGGAGGCCTTGTTGGGGGTCCAGGTCCACAGGGGCGCTCTCTGGTGAGCTCAGCAGGGAAGGAAGATCTGAAGACGTGAATCTGATTAGTTAAGTCAAGTGGGAGACACAACTCTGCACTTAAGGACTGGATGGATAGCACCGAGCGGTTTTCCTCCTCCAGAATTTCTGCTGTGCCCCTCACCACAGCGGCCTCTGTCCTGCTCTAAGTCTCTTTTTGATTTCTCATCACCTTTACCAAAAGCGAGAACAGGAGGGCAAGGCAGAGGGTTGCTTCGTATCAGCGCCTCCAGAGAGCATCAAAATGTAAGTGAATTGTTCGGTGCATACTTTCAGAGAAACAAACAAAGCCGGGCCATAGCATACCTATGTGAATGGGCTTCCAATATGACTAGTTAATCGGCGGTGTTTATGACGGGCTTGGCAAATGTCGGCTCTGGGTGGAGAAAGCCCTTCCCAAAATAAAGCATTCAATCCTCAAGCTGACTTGGAGTGAAGGTTCATCTGCCGTCCCCATTTTGCAGAGGAAACCAAGGTGTGGAGGGGTGAGTAGGTTGCGCGAGGTCCTACAGCTGGGGAAACGGCAGAGCTGGACTTCCAAACTGGGTCTGTGGGCCCCAGGGGAAGCGCTCCCGACCGCTGTGTTGTCATGCTGTTGGTTTTCATGGTGGCGAGCTAGGCCATCCATCTTACTCATCGCTTGTTGCTGCACCCCCCATGGCCTCAGGGTTTCACTGGGGGGGTGGGGGAGGGCGTCCTAGCCTCTAGAGGAAGCCATTCCCACGCAGGGTGGCTGCTGCAATTATAGGTGCCATGGGAGGGTTATGTGGGGACATGGCCGAGTGAGGAGGTTGGCACAGTGACCCTATCGTGATGGACTCTGACCTGGAAGTGTTCCGTTGCTGGGTGATGCTTTGCCGAATTTCACATTCAGGTGATCTCTGCAGGTAAATGCTTGCCTCCTAGCCAGAGGACAGCTGTGAGAGGCAGTCACCCATTGAGGCAGTATAAGCCATCAGTCCGGCCGAGGCTGGATCTGAAGAAAGTACACAGAAGGCAGCACAGAAAGACAAAGAGCTGGAAAACATGGAAGGTGAGGTCGCTGAAAGACAGAGCAAGGCTCCCCTCCTCATAGGGTTCCAGAAGAATTGAATGGAGGGGAAGGGAAGGAGGCAAGTCCTGGAGAGTTCATGGATAATAATTTTCGAGAATTGATGAAAGACATGAATCTTCAGAATCAAGAATCACCCAAAGTCCCAAGTACAAAACCCCCCCCCCTTAAATCCACAGCAGGCTGCGTCACAGTAAAAAATAGAAAAACATTAGCCCAGGTCCAAGGGGTGTTTTTTAAAGAAACACGACCTTTTTTTAAGGATCCTGGAGCATTACCCCACAGATATTGTGGGCTCACTGGACCTTGTTACCCTGTGGTGGTTTCTCTGCGATTCACCCTACTCTGTCCTGGGACTTGGGGCTGTGCATTCCTCAGAAGACAACACTCAGAGGGGAGGTTGACATGTAAACCAGCAGGAGAGGTTCCCTCCCTCCTCAGGGGCTCCACCAGCACTGGGCCACATCTTCGATGGGGGGAGAGGGAGAGCAGCCAGCCCTGGCCCCGGGCATTTCCTTTTCCTGCTGGTCCAGGAGCCAGGGACAGCTCACATGCAGTGACTTCCTCAAGCTCTGGGTGAATTTGCCTCCACCCCTCAGTGTTTGCACCCCTCCACCCCTCAGGAGGGAGCGCCATGGCAGGCTTGGGAAAGAAGCCTCCTCGTTTCTGGCAAGCGCCTGCTAGGTGAGATGGTCACATGAAGTCCTGGAGCTCACCTGCATCTCACAGGCCTGAGTTAAGTGAGTACCCGGGAGAGCCGGAACGAATGTGTGTTGGAGAGTGGGTTCTACGTACCTCCGTCTCTGTGTATTGTGCAGCCGGTTCTCACCACAGGCTGCTGGTGCGGGAGGTGCTAGCCATTCTGTCTCAAGAGGCTCTCTACTTGCCAGAGAAGGTCATAGAGGTGCCAGAATAAGAACCCAGGCCGTCCATTTCCAGGGTGGTCATAAAACCTTCATTTTGTTCTAAAGGAAATATGGAGCTGTGAAAAGTAGGGGGCAGGGGAAGAGCATAATATGACATTTTGGAAAAAATGAAAGAACACATTTTCATTTTACATCCATAGACTGGAAGCCGGCCACATCTATGAAACACCTGCCGTGTAGCTCATCTGCTTTAAGCCCCCGGGAGTGCCTCCGGGCCCAGCTTGTCCACAAGATGGGCGAGAAGAGAGAGAGTAGGGGTTGCTCTGTGATGTGGAGGCCGGGAGCCAGCCCTGGCCCCGGGCATTTCCCTCTTCTGCTGGTCCAGGAGCCAGGGACAGCTCACATGCAGCGACTTCCTCAAGCTCCAGTTTTTTTTAAGAGTTTTGGCTTGAAGCTGCTCGGTTTGGGAGGGTTTCTCCCTAGCATTTGGTATGGAATTATTACCAAATGCTAGGAGGAATCCTGCCAAGTGCTGTATATCAGCTACAACCCAAACTCCTCAACAATGAAATATTTATAATGAAAACAGACCCCAGGGAGGGGCACAGACTGGGGCACCCAGCTGTGGAGGAGCTCCTGGCTCAGGTGTGCCAAGCCAGCTGGCTTGCTGGTTCAGGTAGAGCCAGCCAGGTAGCAGGCACCAGGTGGTATGGGTGTGGCTGGGCGAGGTCTCACTCAGGAAGAGGGAACTTGCCGGTCTTGCTGTCTCCCGCGCCCCAGAAGGGTGGAGACTTTTCCTCCCTGGTTCCTCATGGAGTGCTCTGCGTTCAGCAGGCACTCAATAAATGCTGACTGCCCGCAAGTGTGGCTACTTCCAGTAACAGCAAAACCTCGCCCATCTGGAAGCCACAGGGAATGGGATCCAGACAGTTGAGTTTTCCAGATAGAACCATAAATTATCTCATGCAACATTTTCAGACGGAAATATTTCTGCGATGCGGTGCACATTTCCTTTCTTCCTTGCTTGGAGAACGTGGAGCACCATTAACCTTTCCGTAATGGCTCCGGGTTGCTGCTGTGAACCTCAGATGCTGAGCGGGAGGCAACGCAGCCCTCGGGGCTCGTGAGGTGTACAGGGGTGTTTGCCCTCCGCTAATGGGCTGCATTCATGGTGCTTCCTCCAGTCCCACCGCCGATTTCCTGGAGATTTCTGAGCTCTCCCTTCACAGTCAGGCCCTCGGTTTCTAGTCTTGATTGTGTGGTCATCTGTCCCTTCCTGAACTGCCGTTTCCAATTGGCTGCGGACCAGAAATCAGAACCCTGGGCTTATCAGAATGATGTGTAGAGGAAACTCATCTGCTTTGATGGGCATCTCACAGGCCTGAGGTAAGTGCAGAAACTTGGGGCTTTGTGGCCACTCAAAGTCATGTCTGCATTTCTTCCGTATTCACCGTCCCGTCTCAGAAAAGGGAGGCTGCAGCTTCCTTGGAATTGCAATTCCTGAGAACACTGACCACCCATCTTCACATCCCTCACGCACACTTAAGTTTGCAAACCTTTTCAAGACCATCTTTCAACCACAAGCAGAACATGCTAGCTGTTACTTCCCCATGTGGGAGATGAAGAAACGGAGGCCTGGAGAGAGAGGACAGAAGACTGATGATGTAGCCTGGACAAGCCCGAACAAGTCTGGATTCCAGAGCAACACGATGCCCAAGGAAGGAAGGACTTGAGGGCCCACCGCAAAGGGCATTCTCAGAGGCGTGGGCAGGGCCGAGAGTGCCACAGAGGAATTCGTGCCTCGGGAAACCATCGTGACCCTCTTTGGCCCTTAGCTGTGGGCACGGGAGCTCCGTACATGGCAAGGGTGGGGGAAGACAGTTTCAGGAACCCGGCGAGAGATGGAATCTTGGGCGGGGCAGCCCAGGGAATGATGGCGCCCAGACACTGCCATGCCCTGGCATGGGATGGAACCCCATATTCTTCTCCAGCACTTGCATGGCTGAGCTGATCCAGAAGCCAGAGGACGGAATGCCAGGGAATGGACATTCAAGGGGTCGGCCTCCTGGGGCCCCGAGTGGGGCATGCGAGGGGGCGGGTAGTAGACCCAGGGTGCGAATGGAAGAGTCTAGCACAGAACCTGACGCTGATGAGGCTGTCTCCAGCAGCACGTGCTGCAGATGCTTCCCTGTGGCTCGCCGTCTCTTCCCGCTAGCACACGTCCTGCCGGGTGGGAGGCTGGCTGCAGTGAGCCTGCTGGCTCGGCAGGTCCCTGGGGGATGCGTGCTCATCTCCACCACGGAGAGGCCCGTTGTGTGTGAGTCCTGTTGTCGGGCTTCTAGGCCCTGCTGGCGGCTCCTCTCCCCTTCTTCATTCCCAGCTCGGCCCTGCTTAGCTGGAGGGGGCCGTGGAGAGCAGAGGACAGTACACATGTGTTTGGAAGACAGGCACCCAGAGCAACCTGGGGCTCACCCCTTACCTGCATATCTTTCCTGAGCTTTCAGCCTCTGCCTCAGTCAAGCGGCAATAATCCATCCCCAACTTGAGTGTTGTGAGGTGGGGTGAGAACACAGAAAGGAAGTCCTCGGTGAACTCCGAGGGACTGTGCAAGAGACGGGTACCTGGGCTGAGGTCCCGTGGCCTAAGGAAGGATGCGAAGTCACCAACAGAGAGCAAGCCCCTTCTTCCCTTCTGCAGAGAGAAGAGTCCTCCGCAGAATGCAGGAGCTTATTAGGAGCTCAGGAGGAGGGCTGTATTTGGGACTGGCGGGCGGGCAGAACCCAGAGGGTGGCTACAACCAGTCCCCCTCGCCCCCCAGCCGCCGGGACTCAGCAATTGGGTATTGAGTCTCTCACAACTTTGTCCAAAGCACACCTGAGGTGGGCGTTTCCTTCTCCCATGGCTCTCCGTCTTGCCTTCCCCAGGATACGAATTATAGGTGTTTTGTTGATTTAAAATGTGTGTTATATGCCTATTGTTTGAAATTTTAAAAACACTGAAGTTCATCAAGAATCATAATCCTGCCATCTAGCCTCACCACGCATATGTGAGTGAGTTTTCTTCCACACTTTTGTTCTTTGTGGAACACACATGTGGTGTGCAAATATGCCCAATACAACAGAGAAAATAAGCTGTGAGGAAACCCACCCGCCTGTGGGTCATGCTTGTCCTCTGCTTAGTTCACAGGGCACATCGCGGGTCACATACATGCCTTAATAAGAGCATATTTATACCTGCATGCATCACATAGGGATTGCGTTCCAAAGAAAGCATCAGACCCTGCTATTTGCTTTCCCCATATGCTGTCAAATCAACCAGACAGTTTTGATTAATGCAGTTTCCCTCACTCCAAAACGCTCCTCTTTCACGGAGCGCTGGTGTTTTGTGAGTGTGGGGAAATGCATTCATTCATTCACTCATTCATTCCAGAGCCACATGCCGGGTATCTGGGAGGCAGTAGCCTTTGCTCATGGCGAAGCAGACAGAGAGGGAAGGATCCACCCCTGGCCCTACAGAGAAGGGACCCATGCTTGGCCCCGCAGGCTCCTGCTTCGGTGTTGACGATTAGGTGGACTCCTGCTTGAGGATTCCTGGGTGCTCCTTGTCCCCCCGGGGCCTGGCCCGAGCTGGAGGTGCGCCACACAAAGGACCCCAAGTCCCTTCTGGGTCACACGCGCACCCTTCCTTCTCCTTCAGCCTGCAAATCCCACCTGCCTGCTTTCACCACATCCGGGTCTTGAGCCTACACCTCTCACCCAAACCTGCCAAGGGCAGGCAGCCTTTCCTCTCCCCGTCTCGCTCAGAAAGGCTGCCTCTTCTTGGCTGGCGACTACACTCACAAGGTCAAGGACACACGCCCAAGGCCAAGGACTTGTGTTGCTAGTTTCATCTTTAAACTCCTGAATTGTGACTTAGCTCCTGTCTCCCAGGTGTGAGACTGGTCCTTAGAGGGAACCTTTGAAGTGTTTTCCTCTAGGAATCAGCTTCCAAAATCTCAGTTCTGACGCGCTGCATTTTGTAATGAAACGGAATGCATTCTGAGACGTGGTGGGAAAGCAGGCAACAGTATCCATCCGGTAAACGTCTTGTCCTGTCCTGAGTCTATCCAGAGTCTCTCCAGGTGTGCAGCTCTGAAGCCGTCGAGACAACACTTCCTTCCGGGGCACAGTGGGAAGTTTGAGTCTCCTGTTCTTCGAGTTGGCCACTTCTCATTGGGCCTGACTTTTCCAAGCCACAAAAACACATCTTCCATGATAGAACACCCCAACTTTCTTCCGGCGCTCACCACAAAGCCCAGGCAGGTCAGAACAGAAACACTGCAGGGTGTCGACCTGCGAGCCCTTCGCTTAAAACGTTGTATCTGGCTTCCTGGAGCGACTGGGTGGGTATCACGTTAAAGGATTCATAGCTTGGGTGTCACAGTCATGGCAGCAGGCCACTACTGGTACAGACAGTGTTGGGATTTGGGCTGCAGCCGTCATCTGATCTTTTTTGCTTAACCTCTATCTACTTCAGTGAGTTAGCTGGGTTGTGCTGCCGGAGAGTTGGACTTTTCTTACATTCGCAACTGTGTTTCCACTCGTCACCATCAGGAAGGCCCACTTCCCTGCTGCACTTGTGAAAAGATGAATAAGTAATTCATAAAATATCCATCCGTGGCCTGTCAGGCATTCCACAGAGATTAGAGAAGGGAGGCAGAGAGCAGGAGGCAGCCCAGATTAAAGGTAGCTCCAAAGTCAAGTTCGGCTTTTTAAGACATGTGCCCTGCAAACGCCTATTGCAAAAGACAAAGAGCAGCACGCTTGCTGTGAGTTCCTGACTCAACATGACGGGGAAAGCCACTGGTGACAAAAGCTCGGTGGCGGGCGAAGCCCCTGGCCTGGGAGTTTGGAGCGAGGGCATTCTGCACTACAGACCCAGATCTGACATGCTGGCTGCTTTCCTGATGAGAAGCCGTCTGGACGATGTGAGGGGCTCCGTGTCTGCTGAGAGTGAGAAGAGGCCTCTGCAGAAACTGCTGCTCTGTGGGGCTGGGGCAGGGGCGAGCCCTCTCCCCGGCCAGGTGTCAGGCAGAGAGCTGCAGGGCCTACAGGACGCACTGGAAAGCAAGACACCACCAAGATGTCTCCACAGCCCCAAACCGCTAGGCTGAATGGCGCGGGGCAGTATAGACTGCTTGTCACTGTTATTTAATTTTAAAAGCCACACAAAATGTTGATACATCGTGAATGAGAAGAGTGAAGGCCTCCTCTGCACCAGGCCCGGTGCTGTGCGTTGACTCCATGAGTTCTCTAAACGTATCCACGAAGCGGGGCTCATTTTCCAGCTGCGGATGTGAAGGCACAGAGGGGTTAAGTAACTTACCTAAGGTCAGGTCTAAAGTGCTGGGATTTGAACCCAGGGGGTCTGGCCTTAGAACGTGTGCTCTGCCACTCTACGGTACTCTTCCTCCCTTCTTTTTTAGAGCAATAGAAAAATCACCATCGACGGCAAAAAAAAAAAAAAAAAAGCTCCAGGAATGAACAAGGGGCAGGCAAGGGGGCTGCCTAGAAGCAGAGCCCCTAAGGGGGCAGCAGGCAGAGGGATTGAAGGAGGCTTAACGTTGACTGTATCTCACCGACACTGGCTGAACACACACCTCCCTGGACACACAGCCAAGCTGAGGAACAGAAGCCAAGGGGTAACCTTTCTTTTGAAGCCTAGCAGGTTCTGTTTGTCCCCTGCTGGGGACTGGGAGACATCCCTGCGTGATGCTGAAGGGTGTGCCAGGGACAACAGGAACCTTTTAAAAGGTCGCCTCGCCATCAGAATTAGTAGTCTAACTTATCCGCAACCAATGTGATTGCCTAAGGGTTAACATCCTCTCATGAGTCTATAAGGTCAGCCCTGAAGCCCCCAGGGAATGAGTGGATTGAAAGGAGAAAGAGACACAAGTCCGGGACGGACAAGTCAGGAAACCTTTTCGGAAAGACAGTTGGCATGTCGACGAGAGGACCCCCAAATTCCATCCCCGCTGACCTGGGAATCTCACCTCTGCCACCTGATCCTAAGAAGACGAGCAGAGACACAAGCCGAAGGTTTAACCATGAAAAGCCTCACTTCGATACTTTTAAGGGAACAACAACAACAGAAAATATTAGAAACCATTTAGATGCTCCCAAATAAGAGGTTGCTTAAATAAATTATGTTGCATCCATTTGATGGAACATTATGTAGCCATAAAATCATGTTTTCAAAGAATATTTAATGACATGGGGAAATACCTTGTGCTACAAGGTTAGAGAACAAAAGCAAGACACAAAATTGTGTATGCAAAATGATTCAAAGTTTATAAAAAACGATATGCACAGAAAAATGCTGGGAAGGGAAAACACCAAAGGCCACCAGGGTGAGATTGAGGGAGACGCGATCATCTTCTTTGTACGTTTCTATGTTCTTTTAAGTAAGGCTGTTCATGTATGTGTATCTGTATGTATGCATGTAGGCATTTATTCAGTCATTCAATGAGTCAACAAAGTGCTTAAAATAGTGGCTGGCACACAGAATTACCTAAGTGTTAGGTATGATTCATTAATTTCTTGATTAGTTCATCATTTCCTGATGTACCGTGCTGTGCCAGAGACCGGGCTAAGCCTGGGATCCAGTGATGAACAGAGCTTGGGGTCTGCCCTCCTGGAAGTTTCCAGCCTTGGGTAGAGAGGAGGCTTCCACAAGCAAAGGCTGAGATGGCATCCTTGAAAGAGCAGCTGCCGCCAAAGGGCAGGGATGGGGGTGGGGGGGTCCACAGATCTGGACTCTCAGGGCCAGAGGAGGGCTGACGAAGCTGGGGTGGATGTAACCACATCTCAAGCACTCACCCAGATGGGCAAGTTGTCTCAGGCACCAGCATGGCTCCACACTCGCCCTCCCGTACCCTTGGGTGCCAGTCTCCATCCTGGTAGCCAATCCTCCCAAGCATAGGTTGCAAGAACCTCCCTGGGAATTCTGGAGCGCACATGGGATCTAGAACTCTGAAGAACCCTGGGTGCAGGTGCAGATCCAGTCTGCCAGAGACTCCAGGAATAAAGCTCACTCCTCTGCCCGCCCTACTCTTTACCATCGAATTCCACAGTGCCTCCGCTCGGAGCCTGGCAACGTCAACATGGATTTGACTTTCACTGCATTCCCTTTTGCCTTGAGTCTTCCCTGTTTTCCCCAACTCCATGAGACTAAACTAAGCCCTTTGATGGAATCAGGATTTATTTTTATTTTTTTAAGTTGGAGTCTCACTTTGTCACCCAGACCGGAGTGCAGTGGCACGCTCCCGGCCACCGCAGCCTCGACCTGCTGGGTTCCAGCGATCCTTCTACCTCAGCTTTCCAAGTAGCTGGAACTACAGGTGCACGCTACCACGCCTGGCTAATTTTTGATTTATTATAGAGACAAAGTCTTGCCAAGTTGCCCGGGCGGGTCTCGAACCCGCGGGCTCAGGCAATCTCTCGCCTCGGCCTCCCACAGTGCTGGGATTACAGGCTGAGCCACCGAGCCTGGCCAGAATCAGGATTTAAAACTAAGTCTCCCATCGTGACAATTCTCCACAAGCCTCTGACCCCGCACCCGCCCTGTGCTTCGTGTGCTCTGCACATGCCCCAAGAAATCTCTCCATAGGAGCAGTCTGTGTCACAGGGCTCTCAGGTCAGGAACATGCTTCTTGCCTTGCCTTTGTCATTTCTATTTGTCTTCCAGTTGTTGCCTTGTTGAGAAAGGCTGCCCAGAAGGCACTGAAGCTCCATATTTACCCAGGTAAACCCAGGGGATCGCTCTCAGGGATTCTGCTCGACCCACACAGAGCAGGTCACACCTGTGAGCCAAAGGTCAGCTGCAATCTTTTCTGAAAAACTGTATTTTCCAAATATTTGCTCCCTTTTATTTCTAGTGGCAAGCAAGATGTGTACCTCTTCCCAAGACAAAATCAGGGCTAAAAATTGGAGCTTTGAAAAAGCAGGGGCCAGATCATGGCTGTGTGTGGCATGGTGAGCAGGTTTACAGCCTGGGAAGCGGGTATCAGCACCATCAACATCTTGAGAAAATGAGCTCTTGAATCCCCATCAGCAGTTGCATCTCACAACTGGATGCTTCATTTCAATTTCTAGTCTCAACAGCCCCTCAAATCTAGAACTATGGGCTATTTAACTGCCTCCTTCTCTGGAGGTAAAGGAAGTATAGATGCCTTCTGGCCAGAAAGTCCACTAGCTTCAGGGTACTTTCCCCAAAACCTAAGTAAACATCAACAAGGGGTGTTGCAGACGACTGCAGGGCCCAGAGCTGAAGCTCCAATATCTATCCAGAATTTTCATTTCCACAGACTTGCAAAGAGCAGACATCATGGTTGCGATTACATCCAACAGTATTTAGCACGTTTTCCTGACTTTGGACTAACTTATACAAAGATACCACGAAGACCATCCAGGATGGCCCTGCTGTAAAATAAAGCCTGGCGTAGGAAAATTGAAATTATAAATATATTACTATTAATTTGTTATTTTAGAACATGGCCCTTCACTTAACACAAGATGTTGTCTGTTGAGATACCTTAAATGACCAGCTCTCCGGTGCAGTAATTTAGGTTCAAGAGACACAACTTCAATTTACAAGCATCATTTCTGGCACTGAGCTATTATGCAAAGGCCACACCTGTGGCCTTAAGAGGATTTTGGTCGCCTCTTTGACTGTCCAGTCTTTGGAAGGGGCATCAGAGGCCGTGCTTTGCTTTTCCATTCCAGTTCAAGCATTGTTTTTGAGCATTCTAGTCCCTCCCTCAGGTGTTTCTTGTTCTTGTCAGGTCCTAACTATATCAGGTCTCATTCTATGGCAAGTGACAGAAAGTCCAAAACAAACTGGATCAAGTTAAAGAAAACGTATCCACTTAGCGATACAGAAAGGTGCAGGAATGGGAACAGAGATTACAGTTCTCCAGCAGTTCAACCTCTCCACTAACAACTAGTTAAAAAAAAAATCAAAGATTCCCTCTGATTGGACCAGCATAGGTCATGTGCCTATTCCTGAACCAATCACAGTGCCCAGAGAGATGGGATGCACTTATTGGCTGGAGAAAAACCGAAGGAAGTATGAAACTTTTTTTTTTTTTTTTTAAGCTTGTGAGACAGCGGTATTCTGGGGAGTCTGGGATTACAGTTCATGGCAAAACATCCAAGTTGGTCCAATTCTCCGTTGTCTTCTTATTTAAGCGTCACCTCTGACGTCCTACTCTCAGGGCATCTTTTGGAAGGTTGTTCATCCTGTGTTGTTCAGGATGGAAAAGGCTGCTCCATATCCTCAGTGAAGAAACAAATGACCTTGGCAAACCCCTTCCAAGGGAAGGGGGCTTCTTTGTTGAAGCCCAAGGCAACTTTCCTTAGAGCAGAGGAGTCATCTAGGCAGAGAAGATGGCCTTCTGGTCTACTTGAAACTGGAAAGCCAGGATTCCTTCTGAGAAGCCGGATGGGAGCTTGTGCTCTTTACAGACCTGGCATCTTCTGCTTGGAGAAGGTGGCCATGAAGAGGGGCACCATTTTTCCCACAACCACGGATTCTGAGGGATCAAAGGGGTTCTTTTTTCACAGGTGCAAAAACTGGGGTCGGGGGAGAGGGACATTTTCCCTCTGTTCACAAGTATCTGGCCCACTCTCCCCCCAGGAGCCAAGGCAGCCCTCTCGGGTGCTCTTTTTGTTGCAGGGAACGGCCGTCCCAGTGGCGGGTTTGAATCTGTCTACACATTAAGTCCTCAATTAACATTGTCGATAGGTTCTTGGGACCTGTGACTTTAAGTGAAACAACGTCTAACGAACCCAAATTAACCACAGGCTAATTGATATAAATAAAAGTTAGGTTCCCACAGGATATTTCTGATGATAAAACATCACAAAACTTCTACATACTCAAAACATTTTTAATAATAAAATTAAAGTAAATGTGAGCTACATACACATCTAAGAAAGGTTAATAATAACAAGTGAGGTAACTTCTTACCCAGTTTTTGGTCAATCAGTGAGTGAGGGTGGTCATAGTGGTGTTGGGTCAAATTAAGGAATAAAAGTCTGCAAAGCAAAAGTTGAAAGGAGCACTTACTTCCAGCCACCGCAAAGTTGAAAATCAGGTGAGTGGATGGCCTGAGCCCGTGGTTTCGAGACCTGCCTGCGCAACTTGGCCAGACCTCATCTCTACAATAAAAGAAAGAAAGAAAGAAAGAAAGAAAGCAAGGTGTGGTAGCGCGCCGCTGTAGTTCCAGCTACTCGGAAGGCCGAGGCGGATGGGTCGCCGGAGCCCGGCGGGCCGAGGCTGCGGTGGCCGGGAGCGGCCGCTGCCCTCCAGCCTGGGCGACAGAGTGAGGCCCCAACTCAAAAACAGAAAGAAAATCAATAACAAACATGGCAGGCCTGCCGCACACTTTTGTGCTGCGTGGTTTATTGTTGCGCATATTCTATGAATTGTTATTCGACAGTCATCTGAATTCGTTCATGTCCTCATTTTCCAGCCTCGGGTTCGGGGGGGCGACGGCCTGAGACTGGTCTGGACGGAAGGACGGAAGGCTGTCTCGTCGCAGGGCACAGCCCCCCCACACTCACTCAGACCGGGACGGGGCAGACACCACACACCCGCTGGCCCCGCACACGCATCCCTGGGGTCCGAGGGGAAACTCGAGCCCCTGGAGACAGCCCACGAAGACCCAGGGAGGACGCGCAGACTCTGCGCACACGGCCAGAGTCCGCTCTCTTCCTCGGCAGCGTCATACCACGGCGGTCATAACCAGAGGACGGCTGTGCCACGGGGGAAGCAGAGTTGCAGGGAGCAGGGGAAAGTGGAGGGGGAGAAGGGCAGCGGCCGGACAGAGGCCCTGGGCGTGGCGTGGCGGCGGGGGCAGCTTCCAGGTCGAGGCGGAGGCACGCTTCACGCATCACGGTCGCTGTGGCGAACCGAATGCCGGACACGCCGGAACGACCCGTCGGCGAGCGAAGCCCGGCTTTCCAAGCGCGCGCCTGGAGCGCGCGGACACGTGTCGGGACGCGTGGGCGCGGCTCTCCCAGGGTGGGCTCCGCGCGGCCTTGCCTTTGAGTCGGCCCAGGCGCCGCCCAAGAACCGGGTTCGCGTCTCGCTTCTCACCCGCAGCCACCACCCACCCCGCTCGTCACCCCAGGCTCCGGCGACTTGCGTCGCGCTCAAGACATCAGCCGGCGGGGGCTGCCTCCAAATGCTGCGGGCGGAAGGCCCGGCCAGCGTCCCCTGGGCGGGGCGGGCTGTCCACGGGGCCGGCCGGCGCAGGACCTCCGGGGCGGAGGCGGCGGACCCACGGAGGCTGGGAGAGCCCGGCCACGCGTGCCCGCCCCGGCCAGGCGGGGCAGGGGCGGCGAGAGAGGCCCCGGCGTCGGGGGGGACCCGGAGGGGGCGGGGAGCCCGGGAGAGCCCGGGGGACGGGCGGGAGAGGCCGTGGGCAGCGCCCGCCTCGGGGAGGCGCGTGCGGGCGTCGAGCGCGGGCCTCGGAGGACGGCGGGCCTCCGCCCGCTGTCCACGCCCGCCCGGCCCCGGGAGGTCTCCCCGTGCGGGCCTCGGGGCTGCGGCGCGCGCCGCGGCCGGCAGGGGGCGCCGGCGAGCCCCGCCCGACGCGCCCGCCGGGCCGGCGGCGGAGCTCGGCGCCGTCGGCGGGCGGTGGCGCCCGGCCCGCCCCGCCCGCGGGCGCCCCCGAGCGGCGGCTCCGAGGGCGCGGCCCGGGCCTGCGGGCCGGAGGGGCGTGCGGGCCGGGAGGCCGCCGCCCCGGACCCCGGGCCGCGCCAGACGCGGCCGGCTGGGCGGCTCGAGGGTCCGGCGGCGACGCCGCCCGTGCGGCCGGGAGGAGGGCCCGGCTCCGGGTCCGCGTGGCCGCTTCCCTCCGCCCTGCTCGGCCCCGCTGGCCTGCGTCCGAGCCGTCACTCGGGCAGCATGGCTTGCCTCGCCGCGGCGGGTTCGAAAGACGGCAGGTCTAGGCGGTCGGTCCGCGGAGGACCGAACCAGGACACCCGCTGCGGCCCTCGCGCCCATGGAGGCAGGGGCACCCCCGATGTGGTTGCGAGGCGGACTTCCAGAACAGAGAAGAGCTGGCCTTTTGGAATTTGTGCGAAGAGAACTTCGGACCCATCGGGTTGGAACACGAGGACTGGACTTCTAAACTTTTGGGGAGGCCGCGGATCTTCTCCTAAAACACCGTGGCGGAGGTGTGAGCGGACTGGAAGCGTCTCCGGGGACCAGTGTGTTGGGGAAACCGATGCTTCGCCTTCTCCCCCAGTCCCCCCCGTCGGGGGGCGGAGAGCGCGCGCACCGGCGTTCCCGGGGCCGGGCCGGGGCTGGGGCGCGGGCAGCCGCGGCCGGGCCGGGCGGCCCCGACGGCGCGCCCGGGGCGGCCCCCGAAGCCCTGGCCCGCCGCCCGGCCCCGGGCCGCGCCAGGTTTCCCGTCCCTCGCCCCCTCGGGGCCGCGGCCCGCCGCTGAGGACCCCTCCGGCGGCGGGGGTGGGACGGGGCACGGGCGCGCTTCTGCGGCGTCTGCTTTTGATGTCTGGGGATGCCCTGGCTTCACACCCGCCAGTCATCTTGGGGGAACTCGGTCGGGGCAGGCTGGAACTCGTCTCACCTGAAGCAGTGTTTTAAGAGTCCCTGTGGCTGGGCGCTTTGAATAATCAATCTGCCTCCGTGGCTTCTTAATCATGCGCCACGCAGGCCTCTCCCTCTCTCTCTCCCTCTCTCTCCCTCTCTCTCTCTCCCCCCCTCTCTCCCTTTATTTGTCAACTCTTTTGGACCCTGTCTTTCTGCTATTAACATACCCCATGTCACATGCGAGGCTTTTCTTTAAAACAAGCCCCTCATTGGTGTATCTGGATACTTCTTTTATTATTATTATTACGGAATCTTTTTTCCCCATAATGACACCAGGATCATTATATAATCCCATAACAAAGAGGCTTTTGAGGCACCAGCTTTTGTCAACTCTAGGACAGAGAATCCATAATTGCATTATTCAGCCTTTCCCCCCCGTCCTTCCCCCTTCTTGGTCCACAGAAACCCAGCCTCGTGCTGCACCCCCCACCTTGCTGCCTCGGCTTCCACTGTCTTCCAAAAGGTTTGCCTGGAGGACCGGCCTGGCAAAGTTGCCTTTAAAAAGTTATTTTGTCTGATAATTAAGTCCTGGAGCCCACCGCGTGATGATTATTCTGGACCCATAAGGCAGAGAACCTGCGTGACGTTTTTCTCGAAGTTTAATTACCGTATGCTAATTTCCCTGCCTACTACGTGATTAATTAAAATCATATTTTCATAATCATTTGGCACTAGTATTGTTTTAGAATTATCATGATCTCCTAAATAGTGTCTGTAAATAAAGTCGCCTCTAATGGCAGGCGCGGGAGGCGAGGCTGAGGACCTCTCCGTGTGTGTATCGCGGCGATTGGCAACATAACTGCCTTATTTACATTAAATACGCCACAAGGTTACAGCGCGGATCAACGTCATTTGATCGCTGATGACTCCCTTAAACGCCCGGGCTGTGACTGATTCTCCGCGTCCCGCTGTCCGCCGAGATTCACCCGGGAGTTTTTTTTTTTCTTCTCCTCCTCCTCTTCCTCTTCTTCTCCTCAGAGAAGAGACAGACTTTAAATAGTTTCAGGAGCAGGTAAGAATTACGCCTTTTCCTCTCCCCCTTTCCGTCTCTCTCGCCTCTCCCTCCGTGGCAATCTCTCTCTCCCTCTCGGCTGGATAAAAAATTCTTTAGTCAAAGGCAGGAATGCAAAGTAGTGACAAGCGAAGGGGCTGATATATGTCTCCGTAACGAGTCTGACAATCAGAATGTAGCTCTTGGAGAAGAGATAGATTTTAATAAGTGTGTTTACATGAGCTCAAGGTCAGAAGCAAGCTGCGCGGTGTTAAATGGTTTCTTAGTTGCGAGACAGAGAGGAAAAATGGACGATCACACACCATTCTTTGTAGATTATTATATCAAGGGTTGAGTCTCCGGCTCATCAAAGCTAAATGCCGCAAGACCTATCCAGTTGCTGTGAATTATGCCAGGGCGACAATGGAGAGCGTTTTTAATGGTACAATGCATCTCACCTACCGGAGAGGGGGAGGCGAGCCGGGGCCGGGCGGTCTGCCGGGGCTGGGCGAGGGGTATCGGTGAACGGGGCGACGCGGAGGGGAGGCTGGCGAAAGCCGAGCCCGCCCTGCCCCGGCCGGGCTGGGGACGGCTCGCCGGGCGCCGCCGGGCGGGCGCGCGAGGCGCGCGGGCCGGGCGCCCGTCCCCCCGCAGCCCCGGAAAATGATCAAGTCAATCATGTGGACGTGTTTCATTATTCATTGAACACAATCTTTTACAACGCTCCGTTGACGCGCTCGAGTTTGCGCCCGACGCCCGCGTCTCGCGGTTTAAGGTAAGCACAACAAAGGTGGGGGCGGCGGGGCGCGGCGCGGCGGGGGGCGGCCAAGTGAGTTTGGACTCTCGGCGCGGCCCCGGCCCCTCCCCGGCGCGGCGCGGCCTGCCGCCCGGAGCCTCCTCGCCCCGTCGCGATTAAAAAATACGGTCTAATTAAATATCCGTGGCTGTGACGTTGGCGAGAGGCGCTGTCAGCGGGGGGACCGGAGGAGAGCCGGCGCGCGGCGCCGCCGGGCTTCGGGGGCGCGGGAGAACTTCGGCGGCGAGCGGGCGCGGCGCCCGGGCCGCCGCCTCCCCGCCCGCGGTCCCGGGACGCCGCTCCGCGAGGGAGGCCGGGCCCCGCGCCCGCGCGCCCGCGGGGCCCCGCGCCCGGCCCCGCCGGCGCCCCGCCCGCGCGCGGCCCGCGCGCCGCGCGCGGACCCCGGGAAACTTTCCAGAGGGTCTGGGGCGGGAGCGGCGCGCAGGGCCGGCGGGCCGAGCAAACTTCGGCCCGGGGGGCTCTGCCCCGCCCTCCGCCCGCGACCCGGGCGCCCTCGCGCGCAGCCTCCCTTTCCCGCGCGCCGCGGGAGCCCGGCCCCGCGCCCAGAGCGAGGGGCGCCCGGCCGCCCGGCTGGCTTTTGAGATCAAAGTTGGCCGCTGCTCGCGGCGGGTCCAACTCGCGGGCGCCGAGGGCCGCGGAGACCTGCCATTTTGTGCTTCCCTCGGTGGCCTGCGCCCCGGGAGCCGAGGCCGGGCCGCGCGGTGCCGGGGTCCGAACTCGCGACCCCGGGGGAGGTCGTGGCTCCCGCCGGCGCTGGCGGCGCCCCAGCGCCTGGCCCAGCCGGGCCCGGGCCGGGGCCCAGCCGGGGCCAAAGAGAATACACACATAAACAAACACACACATAAATAAATAAATCAAAAGTAACAGGTTATGGAGGGAACCCGGCCGACCAGCCCGGGCTGGGGAAACCGGGCCAATCAGAGCGAGGTAGCGCCGGCGTGGGGGGCTTCGGAGGGCGGGGGAGAGGGAGGGACGGGGGGGCGTCTGGGAAGAGTGCAATTTGGGGGACGCTCCCGCCCCCAGATCCCTGGCCGGGGTGAGCATGAGCTTTGCTGATCAGCCTTTCTGTTTGCTTCGAGACATTATTTTTCGAAGATGAATTGAAGAAAACAGTCGTAGGCGGGACTCGGGGGGTATTTTAGGCAAAGGGGGGGGCTTTCCTTTGATGAGCAGGAAAGTGCCCAGATCGCGACGCGCCCATCTGTTGCAGTTTCGCAAATAATTCACAATACAGATATCTCTGTGGACGGACGCGTGTGCGGGGAGGGGGTGGGAACGCCAGCGCCAGGAAGTTCGGCCAAGGCAGGGGCCGGGGGTCCCGGCGGAGGGACAGCCGCGGCCCCCAGCGCGCGAGGAAGCTCCCGCGGGCCCTCTTTGGGGACAGGTGGAAAGTTAGGTCCCCCTTCCTCTCCGCCTTGGCATTGTGAGTCGTTCCTGCCGCCGGCCTCCCGGCGAACGTGCACACGGTCCCGAGTCAGGTCGACGGCTGGGAGGTCGGGTGGGGGCAGCGCGGGGCGGCGGGCGGCGGCGAGGGCTGGGGGCTGGGGGGGCGGGGCGGGGTCGGCCCGCGCGCCGGCGGTCGCCGCGGCCGGGTTTTGTTTGCCGGGGCTTGTTGTGTCTAACGGGAGCCTCGCCGGAGACGTGATTTGCCGGCCGCCCGCCCGCGCTTTAGCAGAAATACGGCAGCCGCGCGGCGCCCGGCCTGCGGGCCGGCCGCGGTGCGTCCGGGCCCGTGCGCGCGCGGGCGGGGGCCCGTCGGCGGGCCCGGGCCGGGGGCGAGCGGCGGGCGGCGGGCGGCGGCGGGGGGGCGCGCGCCCGGCCGCGGGGCCCCGCGCCCCCCGGCCGCGCCGCCGCCGTGCAGTTTGGCGGAGAGCCGACAGGGGCCGCGTCTGCCGAGCGCAGCCGCGGCCGGGCCGCGCGGGCGGGCCCGGGCCCGGCTGGCCGGCGGAGACGCGGGGAGGGCCCGGCCGCGGGCGGGGGGGCGCGGGGGCCCGGGTGGCCCGAGGGCGCGCCGCCCGGCCCCGACCCGGGCGCCCCGCCGCCGGCCCGGCTGGGTGGACTCGGGCGGGGTGCGCGTGCGTGCGCGCGTGTGTGCGTGCGTGTGTCTGTGTGGCGGGGGCCGGCCGGAACGCACGGCTTCCTTCCCGCTTGGACGCAGCCGCCGGGTTTTACTTTAAGACCGGCTTTGCGCGCGGCCGGGCCGGGGGGGCGACCCGAACATCACTCACATCTTTGTTCATTGTTCACTGAGTGGAAAGCAGGCGACTTCGCCGAAGAGGAGAGCGGGGGAGGGGGGAAGGGGTGGGCAGCGGGCTGGAGGACAGGCGTGGGGGCGAGGGCCCCCGCCCGACGGGTGGATGCGGACACGGCCGGCCCGCGCGCGGAGGGTCGCCGGAAAGTGGACATTGCCGCTTTAATTAACTTCGCGGTGCTCCGGCGGCGGGACCTGGCGCAGCCGTGACGCGCCCCCATAAATCTGCCCGGCCCGGGGCCGCTCCGAGAACTCGTACGGTAGCGGCGTCAGACCCGCGCGCGCCTCCCAGTCCGGAGCCATCTGCATAATTGGATTTTTCTTTTGCCTCCTTCTTTCTTCCCGAAACTTGTTTGAGAACCCAAGCGAAAACCGCCACGATCTGCCCGCTCCAAACCGGGCGCCAAGGAAGCGCCCCGCCGCGGCCGGCGCGCCACGCGGGCCAGCGGGGCCCGGCAGCCGCGCGCCGCGGGCCGCCGGGCGCGAGGGCTTGCCGGCGGGAGGACGGCGTCCGCGGGCTCCGCGCCGCCTGGCCCGGGCGCGCAGAAGTTTTTTTTCCTTGCTGCCTGCCGACTTTCCCGGCCAGGTGAGGCGCCGGGGCCGCGCGTGGACCGCGGCGGGGCTGGCGGGGCGATCTTGGGGGCGCGGCGGAGTTGGGCTCGGCGCGTCGGGGGCGCGTGGCGGGCCCCCGCCGCCGCCGTGCGGGGCAGAGCGGCGAGCGAGCCGGACCGGCTGCCGGTCGCGCCGCGCCGCGGATGCAGCTGGTCGCCAAACGCCTCCCGGTTATTCTAAGGTTTGTGTCTGCGTGCGTGTGGGTGCTCGGCTGTGCGTTTAGACAGAAAGAAAAGCAGCCAAACCAGGAGCGGGGGGGCTCTCCCCTGGCCGGTCGCCGTTCCCCAGCATCATCTGTGTCTGTGGCTCGAAGGAGAGAGCAGAGCTTCTTTGCTAGAGACAGGATCACGGAGAGATGGACAATTCTGTTGGAAGTGCCAAGCATTCTGTGGCGACGCGTAGCCGCGTTTATGAAACGCCAACCCTGGCCTGACCCGAGGAAAGTGGTTTTGCGGTAGCTCCAGTTTTATCAAAAGCACATATAGATGATTATTATTTGCAGTGTTCGGAGCCTGAGGGTAAGTCGCCCCGCATGGGGGAAGACTGTAGCGCTAGTTCCTGTCTGCTGGGCCAGCCTGGGAACTTGCTGGGGCCGGGTCCGCCACCCTGCCTAGAAGGGGCAGGGGCTGCGCTTTTAGCCCCGGGAGTCACAGGGGGGCGCCCCGAAGCCCCCGGCCTCTGCTCAGGGAGAGCCTGGGCTTCTGGCTGAAGGCTGCTTTAGTTATGATGTCATTCTGATAGCCGAGTGCAAATGTCTCCTGATTCCACCATTAACCGCCTGGGTGATTTGCTTGGTAATGATAGCACTGACGTCCTGCTCCCTGACAAACGCCGGACCACAGGCCCTAGGAATAAACTTTCCCCCTACCCAGGAGGGAGCCAGCTGCCAGAAGTCTCACCACTGGGCCCCCTGCCTTGGGACTTTCTCCAAGTCAGTCCCGGACCCTGACACACATGACAGGCCCCTGGACGGAGGGGTCCCTGGTTTTCCAAAGTTTGGAAAACTTTCAGAAGATTTTAATTGGCAAAACACCCGTAATCCGGCAAAACTTAAATGCGGGTGTGACTAGGCAGAGACATTTGGATCTGAAGGCTAGCCTGGGCTCTGGGTCTCTCTGTGACCATTGCATGGAAGCTTTGCTTTCTACCTTTGGTCCTTTAACTGTGACTTTATGTTAATGTCACTGCAAGTAAACCAGATTTAGTGTTGATTTTTTAAATAGGGTACAATGATTTAAGATTTCTTTTGATTTACTGCTCAAATGAAATTTGCATAAATGGGATGAAAATGAACTTAACATCTGGGCATATGAAAAAAGGTTAGTACCTCGTATGTCATCTGCGGGGAAAGTCTCTAAAATGCTTTCACCCTAAGCTGAGTCGGGGAGACAGTTCCTGGAGACACAAATGGTAATTATGGAAAACCTGGCGAAAAAGCGTTCAATAAATTTGCCTTCTCTTGGGCCAGTGCTCTGAAAACCCATCTTGTTCTGTGCCTGGAGTGGTTAACTTCTGAGATCCTCACAACTCAGCAACTTAACTGCTGGCCGGGCTGTCTTCACGGGAGACTTGGGCCAGGCAGGGAGCGACAGTCACGCTGCTCTGGTCCAAGCCAGAGGCCAACAACCCCCATTATGAGACAGGGCAGGGAGGCAGCCAGGAGGTGCAGCCCCGCTAGCCACGGTGGCCCCTGGGCAGTGCTGAGACGTGGAATCGTGCCTGCTGAGCCCCAGAAAGCTGACCGATGAGCTTGTCGACTTTGCCTTAGGTAGCCAAAGAAATTTCCGTCAGCTCCACAAGCCCATTCAAGTGAACTCTGGACTCCATCGCACTTTTTGAGCAAGACAAGCTTCTCTCTGGCATCAGGAAATCCAAGTTAAACAGCCTTCCCCGAACGTGGTTGCCTTTTGCTCAAGAGTTGGCTGTGAATGGCCCAGGTGTTTTTAAAGTGCCTTGAATGGAGAGGGAAGAAAGACAGCAATGGGTGCTCATGAGAATATAGATGAACTTTTTTTTTTTTAAGGAAGAGAATCATAAAAGAAGAAAGCAAATAGATTTATTTTTCCATTTTGAATGAGGACAATTATAGCTTTTTAACATCTTTGGATTTAGTGTTCTTAATAAGCCTTTTAAGTAAGCTGAGATATCAGCCTGCATTTTTTTCTCAACATTATTTCAAGTGAGACTTGATGAAAATTTAAAAACAGACGTGTTTTTGGTCACTTTTTGCCCATGCTGAGGAGAGACGTCTCCAGAGCATGTCTGCCAGGATCCTGGGCAGGCCAGTGCTCAGCTCTGCCTCAGCCTGTCTCGAGGAAAGGCCTTCGACTTGACTAGAAGGACGCTGGCAGTCAGGTAGCCTGATGCTGCCTCTCGGGCGGTAAAGGCTGATTCTGAAGTGCAGAAGCGAGGCACTAGTTCACCCACTTGGTGAGAAGCCTACTCTGCCCGCTGGCCTTCCCCTCCGGGGGAATCCCCCTTCAGGGCGGGACATGGCAGGGCTTGGCTGGGGCTGTGAGACGGAAGGGATGGCCCTGCCTGCCTGACGGGGCAGACCTGTGTGCTGCATGCGGCGTGTGGTCAGGAGTTTTCTGGAGGGAGGCCTTTTGCCAAGGAGAGTGCTTGGTTGTTCAGCTCCAGACTCTCTGGGCCACTGTGATGTTCCCCTTAGTGGCACTGAGCGTCCTTAGAAGAGTGAGCCGATAGTGTGTGCAGTCGGAGTGAGCTAAGCCAGAGTGTGGGTCCACTGGGCTGTGGTGATGATAGTGTGTGTGTGTGTGTGTGTGTGTGTGTGTGTGTGTGCAGGGGTGCTTGTGCACTGGGGAAGGGTCCTGCCTATTGGAAGTACCTGTTCTGAGATGATTTCCTTTTCGCCCGCAATTGCATTACCCAGAATAGATCAGCGAGCATGTGTCCATGCACACACGTGGCGGAGGGGTGGTGCTGAAATAAACACAAAAATCAGAGAGGGTGAGGGAATGCATAGCCTCAGGGTAAGGACCGAGAATGTGGACCACCTTGCTTGGGTCTCCAAATGAAAATATCTTTTTCCAGAAATGGCTGGAAGCCACCTCGGGAAGGAGGGCGGGGGTGCCTGGCCCGGGCCCTGGCCATGCCAGCGGCGGGGTGGGGCCTTCCCTGGCCAGGTTGTGCCGTCAGCAGACTTCTGTGAACTGTCTGCCGTGGGCATCAGGGCGGGTTGGACTGGCTCTGCCCACTGCTTGAGGCTCTCCTCTCAGTTTCATGTTTAAAAGATGGTAGAGCTTTGGCGATGTCCTTACGGTTCTCCTATGGTGGTGCTCTTGCTACTGTAGACGGTATCGAGTACTTGGCTTTTCACCTGCTCTGAACCTGCTGGAGATGAGTTCCGAGACAAGATTCAGATTAGGTGAGGCTTGAGTGGTCCTTAACAGACTCCCCTGGGTATTCTCCACATCAGGCAGGGGGAGTCTATACTGTGCATTGCAGAATGTTTGGGGGCATCCCTGACCTCTAACCACGAGAAGCCGTGGCAACCCCTCGGTTATGACAGCCAAAAATGTCTCCAGACATTTCTACAAGTCCCTTGGATGGGGGTGAGGGGAATCACGCTCATATCCTGCACTTTGTGGGCCAGGCTTTGTCCTGGGCCTCTCTTGGGGGAGAGGAGGTCCGCTTTGGTCCCCAGCTGGTGGGGCGACAGGCGTGTGCCACTGCCCTGCAAGACTAGGGGGCGGGGCTCTGCACCCACGGGGCAGACCTGTGTGGTCTGAGAGGAGGGAGAATGTCCTCAGTGGAAGAAGTGAGTGGAGGACGTCTGAGCAAGAACCCACCTGATTTCTCTTTTGTTTTTTGAGTTGGAGTCTCACTCTGTCCCCCGGGCTGGAGTGGCGTGGCATGCTCACAGCCACCGCAACCTGGACGATCCTTGGAGGCTGCGGAGGCTCAGGCGATCCTTCCTCCTCAGCCTTCCAAGTAGCTGGAACTACAGCGCCACCATGCCTGGCTAATTTTTTGATTTATTGTAGAGAAGAGGTCTCGCCAAGTTGCCTAGGCTGGTCTTGAACCCATGGGTTCAGGCAGTCCTCTCACCTCGGCCTTCCAAAGTGCTGGGATGACAGGTGTGAGCCATCACGCCCAGACTACTTTTCTGTATCAGTTGTACCTTGAAAGTGGCACTGTGGGTGACAGCCTGTCCCTGGCCCTTGAGTGTGAAAGCTCAGTGCAGGATGTTCATTTCTGAGCACATGTTCTGTGGAAGACAGGGCTCCCGGTTCTTTGCAACTTTCTTATAAGGGCAGAGACTATGTGTGTCTCAAATCAGAAAGGGAAACTGAGGCAATGTGGGGAAGGGTGGTGGGTCCGGGATTAGACCCCATTTTTTCTGCCTCTGGAGTGGACACATTCAACTCTTCTACTGCTGCAAAGCTTCTCGCCTGACCCAGATCCACGGCGCCCTGGTACCAGGCTTGGGGGCTACTGGAGCAAAGTGGACTCTCTTCGGGGGTGGTGCCAGGAAGGTGATGCAGAGCTTAGAAGACAGTGGGAGGTGCAGGAAGGGAAGCCAGTTCACCAGGCCTCCCCTCTCCTCAACCTAGGACTCTCAACCTGTGGCTTTGCAGTGAGAAAATTAAGTGCCGTTTTGACACGGGAAAAATGATCACCGTAGGCTTGAGCTGACATTAACCTGCAAGTTTTCCATCAAGGCATTACAGCTTTGATTACCTGAGCCGTGCTTAGTTGGGGCTTTGCTGGCTGCGGTGGGCTTGTCTCCTGGGGAATGTGTTCTCGGCCCTCCCTCTCCCGCTGGCTCCTCAGCCAGATGTTCCTGGCCATCTCTCCTCTGCTCCACCCTACACAGCCCTCGCTCCATCCGTTTGGGATCATCAAGCCCTTTCACACCTTTCAAGCCTTTTTGTTGCTTTGTTATCAAAATACACAGACACGCAGACGCGCGCCCGCGATGAAGTAGCTCTGTTTGGACTGTGAAAGCCAACCCATGGCTTCCCTCAGATAGAGATTAATCACAGAAATGCCCATTCAGCCTTCATGATGATGATGTTCTCACTTGCAGTTCTGAGGTTCCCACATCACTCCTGTAGATTGGAACTGGATCTTGGTTCACTTTGGCTAGGTCATAGGGCCCCTGGGAGGTGGCGTTAATCCAGTGGTCATTCCTGCCTGTAGTTTCTGTGCGCCTGAGGAGGGAGGGCAGGACCACTCAGTGTAGGTGGGCAGCGGTGGCCACACACCAACCCTGCAGTGGCCGCTGTTGGGTGCTCGCCCCATGTCAGGCCCTGTGTTCTGCACCTCAGGCGCCTTACCTTGTTTGGTCCTTTTAGCCACCCAAGGAAGGACATTCCTCCGTGCAGCTTCCCAGCGGGCAAACTGAGGGGTGGGCCAACCTGTCGCAGCCACATAGCTGTGGCGTGGTCGAGTGGGAATTTGAAGCCAGCTGCACTGGCCCTGGAGATGGATGGCTCCAACCTTGTCTCCCTGTACGATCCTTAGGACTGGGAACAAAATAATGTTAAGTCTCCTTTAGAAAGGAAGTTGAAACCGGGCTCAGTGGCTCAGCCTTTGGGAGGCTGAGGTGAGTGGATTGCCTGAGCCTGCGGGTTCGAGACCCGCCTGGGCCATGAGACCTCATCTCTACAATAAATCAAAAAATCAACTGGGCGTGGTAGTGCACGCCTGTAATTCTGGCTACTCGGAAGGCTGAGGCGGAAGGATCACCGGAGCCCAGCAGGTGGAGGCTGCGGTGGCCGGGAGCGGCCACTGCACTCCAGTCTGGGCGACCGAGTGAGACTCCAACTCAAAAAAAAAAGAAAGAAAGAAAGAAAGGAAGTTGAAAATGTAAACCGGAACTTGCTACTTTGAGAACACATACATTGTTGTAAATTTGTTTTCAAGAGGGGGAAAATATTTGGAAACTCTGTATCAGCTAAAGAGTAACTATAGCGACAGCAAACAGATCACAGACCACATAGATATTACATATAAGATGTAATCTTTTAAAATAGTTTGATATTAATTTTATCTTTCAAAATATTTACAAACATCCCTTATTGACTACAGAAAGAAAGTGGCATAAACATTTTTTTTGGTTATTTGTCTAAAATTTTAATTTTCTTATTAAAATAAAATCAAATCAGGCGAAACTTTCCAAATTATTGCAAAAAGCCTATTAAAGGGCGTCGAAAGTCCTACTGAAATTACAGCTAAAGTGCTTTAATTATTTTGCTTCCTTGGCCAAGGGGGTCCCAGTTTGGGGGTTGTGATCTGTGGACGCCAAGTGGCTATTTTGGCAGCCTTAAATCTGCACCGAGCAGAGAGCACCTCACTGATGGAACATGGCTGGATCTGCTCATTAAACTCCATGCATGGTTTCTGCAGCATCAGAGAAACTTTATCCACCAGCGTTTCCACTCGAAAGAGGGTCAGCGCCGGTGGGTAGCAGTGCCCCTCCAAATAGCCCAGGAAGAGTTCAAAAGGTGGAAAGGTGGTGGTGTGGGAATGCAGGGAAGAAGACAACGGCCACATGCCGACATGAAAGGCTTTCATCTGCACAGCCAAAAGCTCCTCTGGTAGTGGAGGGCCGCCTCCGTGCTGGTCTCGGCAGAGACACTCTCTCACCGAGTCCTACTGCTGCCTGGGGACTTGGGACTCTTGGCTCGGTGCCCTCTGGAGCCACGGCCTGCCTGCTGCTCTCACGGCCAGTGCCTGCACCATTTCTCAAGCAAAAAACCAGACACTCCATCTGCAGTTCTTTTTGGAGATCACTGATTTGACAACTTATATTCTGTGTGTTTTGTTTTTGTTTTGTTTCAGCCTCCCTCCCCCCACCCCTCACATTTCCTGCTTTTGGCTGTTTCACCCTGTGCATAAATACTCATCCTGGTAGTATCTTGAAAAAGCTTTCGTTAGAGTGGGTGGTGGGCGGGGGGGGGGCATTGGAATTTTAGTTCCATTCTTACATTCCCATCTAGCATGTTCGGGGAAGCAGCAGAAATACAGACAAGATGACACGAACACTTGCATCATTTAAAAATGCATCGAGGCTGTAAGGTAGCAATTTTCCCCTGTCATAACTGCTGCCACCCCAAGGAAAACACAGTGGTGTTCCTGGTATGTGACAAATGACAGGCTTTGTCAGATCTGGTCATCTGGCTGGCATTTCCCACGCCAGAGTCCTGTGATGTAATGGATGGCGATACGGCTTGTCTTGGGGGCAGGGATGCCCGTGCCGGTGCTGTTGGCATGTTTATTCCTCAACAACGGCTGTCTGCTGAGGCCCGGGCATGCATTCCGGATATGAGAGTGCGTCCCCCCTTTAAAGCCCTTCCGGAAGAACTGGTTGCATTTGGCATCCTGTACTGGCAACTTGAGCCTCACATTCTCCCTCATGGTCTCCCAAGGAGGACACGAGCTGGATCCTTGCGAGCGGTTTTATTTTAGGGACTGCCGGGGTTAGCAGTCTGGCCGCTCAGGTAGGAAATAGCAGGCCCGTGTGTGATCTTGGGGACAACAGCTTTCTATTGTGAAGAGAACTTTTTCTCCCTTTGCGTGATAACATCGCTCAGATAAAAATCACGTAAATTTTGTGTGATCTCCAAATACCACCTTCAATAAAATAATTTGTCCATTGATCTAAGGAATGAGTGGTTTCCAGCTGCTCCATTCCTCGGGACAGACTTTCGAGTTGGAATCTGTCTCTTTGACTCACTTCTGGTAGAGGTTGGCCTCCCACGGAGGTCATGGTGAAGGGGCCTGGCAGCCTGGGGAGGCTGGGGATGGAACACTTATTTCTTTGGGAATCAGAGGGCTTAGCAGGATGCAAGGCACAGTCATAATGTGATCATCTGTGTTTAAACGCGCAGATATCCGTGCTCACTGATCTCCATCTCGAGGTCGGTGCATCAAATTTTTGTTGGACTGGGGGACCGAGTCAACCCTCTTTTTTATTAATCTCTGCCATCAGCCAGCTGTTAACCTGTAGATTGATACAAGGAAAGTTTATGCTTTTTTCCACTTCCTGTACCATTGCTCCTGAAGGAGGAAAGCCTACAGGGGGATTCTTTGTGTGCATTTTATTTGCTAATTAATTTTTTTGCAAGAGTTACATAGTCCATGTGTGTTGCTTGATATCTATAAGTTCTCTTTCGCATAACTTAGCTTTTAGGATGTGTGCTCCTTTATTCCATGATGAAGATGCTCCTTTCATCAGGTGGGAACATCAGGTTTGTAAGTGGGGAAGAACTGGGAGCATCCCTGTGTTTTGTTTGTACACAGTGTAACACAGTGAGGAAGAGCTCAGGACCCGTCAGACGGCACCCATTCCACACCCAGACCCACCGCTTGCAAGCTGTCTGTGAGTGGGGCATTTTCATCTTTAAGGCTCAGTTTTCTCACCAGTAGAATTGGAATAATTCTTCCTCCCTGCTAAGGTCATCAAGGCTGCAAGAGAAAACGATGCACTGATGAACCCAGAGATCAGCTGTCCAACGAATGGCCGGCTATTCTTTCACTTACTTTATACATTTTGTTGAATATTTTAGAAATGAAAACCCCATCAAAAGCTGCAGGCATCAGTCATTTGTAGAGCCTGGTAGAGAAGTGCTATTTCTTCTTTGCTGCCCTGGTTGGTCTTTGGAGTTATTTACCTGGGGATCAATAAGTATCGGCTGATTGATTTCCTATGTTTCTGAAGATGCATTTTTAAAGGGTCAGCTGGGTTTATGGAGGGGTGGGGGTGGGGTTTAAGTCTTCACTAAACAGACACTCCTACTTCAATCCATCAAATGTTAGCACCACCTTTCTAGGCTACACACACACACACACACACACACACACACACACACACACAAAATCTCATATATGTACACACACGATATGTGTACATACAGATGCTGGTTGCTGGAATCCCAGAGAGGGCATGATAGGCCTTGCTGTTCATCCTTTCCCTGGAGCCAAAACCCAAGGCCCCAAGAAGGTCCTTCCTTCCTTCCTTCCTTAAGATATTAAGTACCTGTTGTATTCTAGGCAGGACTGGTGCTGTGAATGAGAACAGAAGTGCTTTGAAGCTGTTGCATCAAGACAAAAGCAGAATGAAAGTGATGATGATCTCTTAGGTGTTGAGCTCTTAAGTTTCAGGTTGCAAATTTTACACACACACACACACACACACACACACACAGCCCCACCCCAGAGACTCACCTAATTTGCATACTGGAGTATATTCACGTGTTGATTTCAAAGGAGTCTAACACTTAAGCATGAAGTATAAAATGAATGAGTTGAACCTGTGACCATTGCATTCAAGATGAATCACCTAAGAGAGAGGTGGGGAGTTGGACATAATTCCTTTACTTTCTCGCACAGGGGAAAAGGTGGAATTCTGGGGTGTCCTTCCCTCACTGGTGGGGATCCGGCATCTGTGGCCAAAGGAAAGTTGCCAGCCACTCTTCAAAAGTAGGAAGTGTGCCGGGCTCGGTGGCTCAGCCTGTAATCCCATGCTTTGGGAGGCTGAGGTGAGTGGATTGCCTGAGCCCGTGGGTTCGAGACCCGCCTGGGCGACTTGGCGAGACCTCATCTCTACAATAAATCAAAAAATCAGCCAGGCGCGCTACAGGTAGCGCGCACCTGTAATTCCAGCAACTCGGAAAGCTCAGGCGGAAGGATCGCCGGAACCCAGCAGGTCGAGGCTGCGGTGGCCGGGAGCGGCCACTGCACTCCAGTCTGGGTGACAGAGTGAGACTCCAACTAAAAACAAAAACAAAAACAAAACAAAACAAAACAAAAAGTAGGAACTGCCCCAGCGGAGCTGTGTTAAGAAGCAAGATCCCATCTTCCCCCGGGGTATTTGAAGCCAAGATCAGGTCCTACAGATGAACCTCTAACATTTCCTGGATGCTTGTTAGGTAGGTGGCCTTGGGCTTTACAATGCAGGATGTCATTTAACTGAATCCTGAGAACACTCTCTGCCTTTTGGTGGTGAATGGATGGCTCATCCATGTGGTGTGACTTCCCAGAGTCAGGCTGCTGACAGGTGGCCCTGCTGGGCTCTCTCTGAGCAGAACCTGTGCCTGTGACATGTGACGGCACACTCTCTTCAGACTGGGCTCTTTGTACCTGGCTTGGGTCTCCTCTGCAAATGGGGTTTCCCAGAACAGACAGAGATTAGAGAATCAGTGGTTTTGGGACAGACATACCTGCTTTAGTTGCAAAGATCTTGCCACACTCACTCCTTGGGCCCTCAGGGAGGAGACTCGTTCTGAGTTTATCTCAGGAACCATTTATTTTCTTAAAATGCCTTTAAGCGAGAGGCCTGGGAAGAAGGATGGAAGCTAGCCTCCCATCCTCTGCTCACAGGGTAAAGAGTCCTTTCCCCAGGTCCTACAGGCGTCTCTTACACTCCTGAGTGCCCTCGCCTTTTCTGTCCCCATCCAAATCTTCCTCTTCTCTCAAGTTGCAGTCCAAATGCTTCCTGTGTCACAAAGCCATATGTAAACACCTGCCCCTCCAAAAAAGGGGCACACACCACAATGCTTGCTGTTCTCCTTTCCTGTCACCAATGTGCTATTAACCTAAGCCAGTGCAAAGGCATCAACGTTTCTTGGGTGATAAGGATTCCTTGGGACTGGATCTTTGGGCCCAGGATGCAGTCTCCAGAGCCTCCAGGGGCACACCATCTCCTCAAGGGAGTGGGCTGACAATGCCCCTCCAGGACCTGCCCAGGGCCTCTCCCAGCTGAAGGCTGCTCTGTCGGGGGAAGGCCCAAGAGTGCCATCGCCTGTAGTGCTGGTGGCAGCAGCTTGGCCTCCCAGCAGCCTGCTCACGAAAGACTCTGGAGACAGTGCCTAGCTTTCGAGGGGTGGAAGAGCCCCCTCTGCAGTTGTGCCCCGAGAAGAAAGCATCGCTAGCAGGCAGTACAGACAAGGAAGGCTTTGTGGGCCTTTTAGCGAAGGACATCGGGAAATGAAGCCTCAGTGCTGAAGTATTTGTTGGCTAGTAGAACAGAGAGCAGGGGTCACAGCGCTTGAGGGGTGCCATGGCCGAACGCCATGTGGCAGTGGAAACTGGCACAGCAAAAATGGTTTGGGACCAGCACTTTGGGAAGAACAGTGTCATGGGCAGCTCTTACTACAGACACTTTGACATTGAACCGCCATGTGCAAGTGTCTGATGTTCTGGGAATACAGCAGCGAAAGAGCAGATACAAACCTCTGCCCTCAAGGAACTTCTCTTCTGGTGGGGGCGACTGGCAGTAACCAAAGAATTCCATCCATAGTCTGTCATGTTCGAGATAAATGGAGCAAGGAAAGGGGATACGGCAGGTTGGGGAGGGGCAGCTATAGTGTCACGTGGGACGGACAGGGAGCCTCACTGAGAAGGTGACCCTTGAGCACAGACTTGGCAGTGCAGATCCTGACTAGAACATCCCAGACTCAGGAGACATGAAGTGCAAAGTCCCCGGGGCAGGACTGTGCTTGGCCAAAGACGGTGCCGTGTGGCTGGAGTGAAAAAGGGGCAACGAGTGAGTGACTCAAGCAGACCTTGTGGGGAGCTGGTTTCCTGTCCTCCTCTCCACACCACCCTGGGCAGTGTCACCATGCTCCGTGAATATCTGCTGGGACCTGACGGCCCTGGTTCCTGCTGCTGTCGAGGGAGAAACAGAAGTAGATTTATCATTCTGACTGTGGCCATGAAGGCGAGGAAGGAAGAGAAGAGAGGGCTATGGGAAGCTTATTCTTCAGCTCGTTGGTCAGTGGGGTCCTCTCGGGGGGCTGATGGTGAGAAGCTGGCCAAGCAAAGAGTAGATTTCCAGGCAGAGGGAACAGCATATGAAAAGGCCCTGAGGTTGAAACAGCTCCGGTGGCTTGAGAAGGAACAAGTCTGGGGTGTCGAGAGCTCCCCAAAGCACAGCACAGCCTTTCCTTGTATGGGGAGGGAGACGTCTGCTAGTGGGGGCTGCTCCCTCACTCCGCTGTGAGCACAGTCTGTCGAGGGCCACTTCCTGTGGGGGAGTGTCCGCCGGCCTCTGTGGGCCTCTCTGCCGTGTCTCCTCCTGCCGTCCGAAGTCAACATCTCCCTTCCAAGTGGTCTTGCACTCCTTCCGCTTTTCTTCCTAGACCACGATCCGTTAGACGTCGACTCTGCCAGCCACACAGAGACGTGAGAAAGTGAAGTTAGCTGCCAAGGCGATGGTTATAAAGCTTGTGTTGTCGTTTCTGTGGAGATTCTCGGGGGGTTCTGTGATGCCTGGTTCCCCTCTGCTCCCTTAGCCACCAGCCCTGGCTGTGGGGTTGTCCCTGAACCGCACAGTTCTCTGGTCCTCATCGGCCGTGCTGAATGCAGGCTGAAAGGTGAGAGGGGAAACTCTCGACTGTCTCCGTCCTCTGCTTAGCTGCGGTGGTCTTACACAACCTGGTCCAGCTCTTCCCTCGTGGTTCGCGTCCAGCAATGTAGTGAGCTCCGGGGGAGGAGGGGGTTGCTCCACACAGGGGATCCTGCCCCACCGGGCTTGCCTGGGCATTTTGAAGAGGTTCCCACCTCACGAATGCCCATGTCTCTCCAGAGGGACAGGTCGGCAGGAAACCCGGATTCTTGTTGGTGCCACCTGTAGGTCCCGACAGGACTCTTTTGGTATAGAACTTGAAAATACATCCATGCCTGGCCCTTCTGCTTTGTCAATTAAATGATTGCGATGGCAATTATTTATTTATTTATTTTTAGTAGAGAATGAAATAGGTCCTGGCTCTTGGATACTGAACTTTTTTTCCTCATCATTTGGTTTTAAATGGTTAAGTAAATTTCATTAAATAACTGTAAACATTCCGAAGAGTCCTGCATACATATCGTATTTCACTTCCTTGTAACTTAGATGCAAAATATTAAAATGTAAATGACTCAATAGAAAAATTATGGAAACAAATGCATGACTTTTATTACACTTTCAGGAAAGTTGCTTAAATGTTTCTCCTTCCTTAGCAAAAATCTACGATGAATACAAAAATGTTTAAGGACATATAAAAATAATCCTTAAGAATAAAGGAACAGAACTTGGGACACAGTTTCTCCCTAATTTTTTCTGTTGACCTCTGTGAATGTATGTTGGCTGTTGTCCATTCGTTAATTTGATTATTGTAAAGTAAGCTATATAAACATAAATATAATTACTTTAATTTTAAGCATTAGTTAGAATAATATTTTACCCAAGGACTACATAATGAAGATCTAAATTTATATATCATTTATTATGAAGTTTGAGCCGACAGTTCTTTTTCTTCCTAGGAAATATTTCAGGCTATAGTAGGAATTGTCTGAGAAACATTTGGTATTTTATTTTAGTCTCTATCACAACTTTCCATGTGATTGTGCTATCTTAATCTTGAAAAGTGACATGAGATTCCTTTTCCATAATAAATAGCAAGTAATGTAATAATAACAAATGATAACACTAATGAAAAAATTTATATTTTTCTCTAACTTCGAGAAGAGTGCCAACAATAGGTAGGATAAAATAAAATCAGTATTTTGACAGCGCTCTATTATGTCTGGCTCATTAATGTGGAGACGACTCTTCTGTCCAACCCTAAATCACAGTGTTGCAACAAGTTGTTTTCACGTCGACTCTCATTTCCAATGCATTTAATGCCTTGCGAGTTATTTTTAGTGGAAAATGATTTTTTGATTCTGCAGATGTATAGAGATTGCATCGTGTAGGTTTTTGTCCTGGGGAACAATGAAAAAGTTTTGCCATTACAATTTGTATTCAAGAGATAGTTCATTCCAAATTCCAGTTCAGCACAATACTGTATAGTTTTTCATGTATTTTTACGGATGTGAATATATATTTATGTGTATATGTAGATATACGCTTGAGGGCCGTGTTCATTCATGCTCCTTAATTTTACCCAAAGTTTCACTTAGCTTCCTTTTCAGAAGAATCTAGGCTTTTTGACTTCCAAGTACCGATTGTCAGTTGATTAAGGTCAATGCTAGCACTTATTCAGGCTGCTATTGACTGGAGTCATGTGATGGAAGTGATTGATCCACTTTAGACACAGGATTGCTAATTTTCCATTGTAACAGTCCTTTCCACCTAACCCATTCTTCATCACCCAGAGTTCTTCATACAGTATTTAAGAACGATCCATCCCCCGCCCCTCAGGTACTGTGCTGTTGCATTAATGCAGAATTACATCTCTCACTTGTGCAAAAAAGTCTGTGTCTCACCGCTGCCTGTCCTCCTTTGTTTTCCAGGATTTAGAATAGCAGATAATAACATACAGTGCATATTATTGATGCTGCTTTAATTGTCTTATTGACAACTCACTTGAACTTGGAGAAGCATGCTAATATTTATCATCCTGTGAACTCATGTGCATTTTCTTAACTCAAGCTATAATTACAGAAGAATTTCAAAACTCAGATGTCTGCCGCACTGCCTCACCTTCCCTCTGTTTGGACAAAGGTTTCCAGACCACCGCATGGCAGGAAAGCCTCCACCAGCGCTCTTGCCCCTTGCCCCTTAAGCTCTTGGTGTGCTCTGGACACTTCTCCCTCTAGGGGTGGTCTGGCTAATTCCCATGTTGACCGGCACCCGGCCAGGAAAGGGGGCAGCAATAGGGCCCGCCTGAGAAGTTGCAAAGAAGGCGGTGTTGGAGATGTTCAGAGGGTTTTGTCTTTTCAAAGAGACAGCTGTTTCTTACCTTTGGGGAGATGCCAGTGGAGAACATTAGAAAGATTTAGAACAGGCTGAAGCTAGAATTGAGGCCACTGTACAGGCAAGGAGACAGAACGCCTTTTCAGCAAGATGTGATCAGCTCTAGTTGACCGATGGAGCCATCAGGGTCTTACCCGTGTCTACCCTACTGGCCCTCTCTGCCACTCGCTCCAGCCTTACTGATCTTCTCTCAGTTCTTCGGACACGTCGGCTCAGTCACACTCGAGGGCCTGGGCACCAGCCGTTTCCCATGCCGGGGACTCTCTTGTCCTCGCCCTTCCCCTGGCCTCTCTGGCTCAGCTCTCGGGTCCCACGCAAATGGTGCCTCTTCAGACAGGCTTTTCCTGGCTTTCCTCTGCTCCTACCTGCCCAGTCGCCTGCTATCCCATCGTCCTGTTTTGTTTTCCTCAAAGTGCTTATCTTTCTTAGTTCTATTGATTGTTTGCCTGCTCACCGTCTCCTTCCCTCCACTGGGACTAGACTCCCCAGAGCCAGGGCTCCTGACAGCCTCCTGAGGACTCTGCTTCCAACACCTAGGATAGTGACTCGCAAACAGCAAAATATTTTTCGAAAGAAGGCTACTTTCCTGAAGAAAAATGCAGATTGTGGAGTTTGTTCTTGACCCTTTGAGAATAATGATGTGTTATAAAAAAGAGTATCCCCTGATGCATCCTTTGTTTCATTGTCAGAGTTGGAAGCTGCAGCAGTTGTTTCTTCTGCCCCCAAAGCATTACCAGGGCAGACGTTCAGAAGGATGGTTGTCCCTCTGTTGAAAACATATTGGCGTTGTTGCCAGGTTTTCCTCCCCTTGTCGGGGCACTGGCTCAGTCAAGGGTTTTTCTTCTGGCTTGTGCTTTGGCCTTGGAGGCTTTGTCTCTCGAGCCATTTCCCTGCCTCTGCCACTTTGAGGTTGGCCTTGCCATCCTCGCTGTGGGCTTCTCCCTTGACATCAGTACGTTGGGCACGGAGAGTTCGAGTCGGGTTCTTTGTCGCTGCTGAGAGCCAGCTGTGTGGGGCCCTGATTAACACAGATAAAGTTGTTAGTCGCTCTGCATTCTTGTCTTTGGCAGCGCTTGATGGGGGTCCCTGGGCAGAGGCGGCGTGGAGACAGGGGGAAATGCTGCCTTGGCTCCCTGATTGGTGAACCGCTCCCCCGACTGATTAGTGAGCTGGAGTCCTCCCACTGGCTTCCAGACACTCGACTCACAGAGGATGATTGCAGAAGGGGGGAAAGGACTTGAAACCTATGTCACATCCTGTTGCCCAAGTGACTCCCATCTTGGGGAATTTTACGATGCTTGTGCCACTTGAAGAATCTATTTTCTGAAAGTGTTGGAAACGCTCACCCATTTCTTTCCCACAAGCCAACAAGAAGCAAGGATTCCTACGGGAAAATCAAAGGGATGAGTCTGGAAAGCAATAGCCCACAAGTCTCGAGTTTTACCCGTCTGTCTCATAGAATGCTTCTACAGTTGACAATTTCTTCCTTTCGTTTACATCATTTGTTTATGAGTTTGGTAGAAATACATCTTTCTTGTGTGTATATTTTCTCCTCAACTAGATCGTAAGCTCCCTGAGGACAGAACTGTCCTTTTTCTTTCCTTAGTGTGCCAGTCACAGCTTCCTTCCTTCCCCACCCCACTAGATGTCTGGTCTCTGGGGGGTGAGGGATGGAGGATGTTGGTATGGGAGAGGAAAGGAACAAAACCTTAATGAGTCACAGAAGAGAATGAAGCGTGTGAGTCTTTTGGAAATTTCATTGAATTGGTATGACTTATAGATCTTTTGGGCTAAAAACGAGTTGCTATTTAGCTGATTGCCAAGGCTAGATCTTTTCAATTCAATGAGTAAAAAAGTCTACTAATTATTCTTAAAAAAAAAAAAGATCCCAAGACTCTATGAAGAAGATTTGAAGCCACTATTACTCAAACCCAGAACTTTTGAGGAGTGAAATTCTCGTCATGAATGGATTCCTTGATCAAGTAAAATAAGAATGCCCTCCGTGTTGTGCTTCTTGGTGACACTCTATTGTTATTTGCCTCTCATGAAGGAGGGGCATCCCGCCTTCCACCGGAAGGCCAAGTGGAACCTGCTTCTTCTCAGTTCCCACTGGGATTTTGGTATTGGCTCGCTCATGTTTGCCTTCCAGCTTCTTCCCCCCAGCACCTTCAAGTCACAGCTTCCTCTTCAGCTCCTCTTTCCGCTATTTGATCACGTGGATGGAAATAAGACACGTATCCAAGTCTACCCTCAGTGTGCCTCCCTTGCGGTTCAGTGCACAATTTATAGTCAAACCCAGGAGCGAGGCAGACATCCCAGCTCCTGGTCTGTGCTTGGCTATTCACTTGGACATTTCATTGCCCTGACTGGCTCTCGGTTTCTTCATCTAGAAAGTGAGGATGGGATGCCATGCCAATGGCAGGAAAATATTAATTTGAACTGTTCACTAAGTGTCCCCATCCCTGAGCCCCACCCAGAAAGTCAGTTTTGTAGGTGTTGCTGTTGGCTGGTGACTCCATGAGGGTCCGGGTGGCCCTTTCCGATTTTTTCTCTGACAGGTTCTGATGCAAAACTGGAGAAGTGGTTAAACATTAGCAAAGCTTATTTATTGCCTACTTGGTTTTCTCCAGGTTGTCCTAATTTGGTGGCATTTTGCAAAATCAGAGAGTATCCCAGGCCACAATAATAGACAATTATCTCCTGAGAACCTGTTACTCTACGGTGCAGGCAGAGGCATCAGGAAGCCGAAGTCTGAACAACAGAAGCTCCTATAAATCCTTTCTTTGTCCTCAACCCACTGAGAATTTTTTCTGGAGACCCACATGACACAGCTGGACAGAACTGATCTGGCCCTGTTCATCCAAGAGCCCCAGGTAGCATGGTGGCCAAATCCACATGCTTGAATTCAAACCAATTAGAGAAGAGTAGAAGATGACAAGAACATGGCCATGATTTTTTGACAGCCTCACCTGTGATTTTAAGAACTTGTAGCTTCGAAAACAAAGCAGGCCAGACGTGGTGGCTTACATCTGTAATCCCAGCACTTTGGGAGGTTGAGGCAGAAGGATGGCTTGAGCTCAGGAGTTCAAGACTAGTCTGGGCAACATAACAAGACCTCGTCTCTACAAAAAAAAGTAAAAAAAAAAATTAGCTGGGTGTGGTGGTGTCCCCTGTAGACCCAGTTACTCAGGAGGCTGAGGTGGAAGGATTGCCTGAGCCCAGGATGTGGAGGCTGTGGTAAGCCACGAGTATGCTACTGCACTCCACTCTGGGAGACAGAGTTAGACTCTGACTTCAAACAAACCAACAAAAAACAAACAAGCAAGCAAGCCAGCCTATAAAGCCTAGATGGCTGATTGATGTTCATATTTCTATATGGTGAAGTTGGGGAGATATTTTTGGAAGGTCTAGCTGCAGTGACTTTGTATGACGGGGAAGAGACATCCAGCCTTTCATTTGATAAACTGCCCACTCACATGAGCTGGAAATACTCTTCACAACTCCCTAATGGAGCAAGTGGGACAGCATCTTATTAATACCGTTCTAGGTGTGTTTGACTTTTGGCCTTGGCCAGCAGTGGTTCTGAGGAGCCATTATGTCTGACACTGACTCGATTTCATCTTTTAACAAGGAGGACCCTTGAGTGTGTCTGGTCCTTCCTGTTGTCTTTTTAGTGTCTCTCCTCCAGAGGTTTGGTGACAGTAAGAAGGAAGGACAAATCATCACCATATACAGATTTCATGTAAAATGAAAGCTCAACTTGCTGCTGAATGGGGGTCTGACCTCTCCCAGATCTTTGGTTGTGTATAATTAACATATAGCTCAGATTTTGTTTTTTTTTTGTCTGAGTCAGAGTCTCACTCTGTCACCCAGGCTGGAGTGCAGCAGGATGCTCACAGCTATTTTAGCCTTGACCTGCTGGGCTCAGGAGATCCTTCAGCCTTAGCTTTTCAAGTAGCTGGAACGACAGGCATGTATCACCATGCCCAGCTAATTTTTTGATTTATTGTAGAGAAGATGTCTCTCTAAGTTGCTCAGGCTGGTCTCAAACCCCCGGGCTCAGGCAATCCTCTCACCTCAGCCTCCCAAAGTGCTGGGATTATAGGCATGAGCCACCGCACCCCGCTAGTTCAGCATTTTGTTGTTGTGATTTTAATACAGACTTAATCTTTTTTTTTTTTTTTTTTTTTTGAGTTGGAGTCTCACTCTGCAGCCTCGAACTGCTGGGCTCCGGCGATCCTTCTGCCTCAGCCTTCCAACAGACTTAATCTTAAAGGGTGCTTCTGGGTTCTGTGCTCACAAAAGTACATTCGGCTTAGTTCGTGGGCTTTGCCTTTGGGTTTTGGGGATGGCCTTGCCTGAGTTTTCCTGAGGAAGATGATCTCATGGATAACAGACTCTGTTCCCTCCAACTACTCAGCACACACTTGTCTAGTGCCCTTGGAAGTGAATGGCTCTGGTATAGTCACGGATGCTAATACTAAAATTAGAAGTGAGGTGGAGAAGGAGCTCTAAAATTCTCTTGGGACATGATTACGAGTAATTTCCCAGGCACTTTCTCACAGAATCTTTGGCGGGGGCTGTGAGGAGGGGGATCATTGGTCTAATTTTCCAAATGAAGTACCTGGATCTCAGAACACTGAGTGACTTGCTAGTAACCACATGCATAGCAAGTGGCTGAGTCCAGGGGGATATCACCCACCCCTCCCTCATCGAACCTCTCTTTCCCACCAAGCTGTGTGGCTGTGACTGTCTACTTCGTGGTGTGATTACTCAGATCATGTCAAAGGATCGAGAAGGAACTGTTGCCTTTTTTAGGGAATGGAGGTGGAAGGCCAGCGGGACAGTCCGTGAAGCCACAGGCTCCAGGGCCTTTTCCTGGGGACGCATCCAGCGAAGCGGTGACTGCAAGCCTCGTTCCTATTTACGCCGACCGTTGGGATGGTTCGGAGGACATCCTTTACATAGTTTCTTCTCTGGGCAAAGGCAGCACTCCCTGAGTCTGCCCTCTTGCCAAGTAGACGAGATGTAAGAACATGTTTTCTATTGATTTTTAAAAGCAATTCAGGACCCGACTGGTAATAATCGGTGTGACCTGTACCGTTTTCCAGGCAGTCACAAGCAGCTCGGAGCCTTGTTGTGCGACTCTGATGTTTGGGATGTGCATTCTTTGAAGATTACTTCTAAAGCAAGGCGTCCAAATCCTTAATTCACGATTCTGTCTATTCCTGTGGTGTTTACATTCCACCATGGCAGAAGATCACTGTGAAAAAGAAAGATGAAAATGCACTTTTAAAAAGGGCTTTCTTGTGCAGGCCTCCTTCAAAGACCCTAACCCTTTCCCCTCTTGTGGACGCCAAGGTCTGTGTTTCCTCTACAGGGAACATATACATTAATGGGTGACTTAAAGGTCTGTCACACTGTTGTGACACATTGGGGCTGAGCTCTTGGGGCACTGAGCGGCCTGGAGCAAAGGCTGGTGCGATGCAGGGTGTGTCTCTCTGGCATGGTATGTCGATTGAAACGCTTTCATGTGTTTGGTTAGGGAGTACTTTCTGCCCTTTGCTGGAAGTCGAGGCTGAACGGGTCTTAGGGAAAGTGGCTGGTGAGGATGATGATTTGGCCAGGGAACAGGGCAGGACTTTGCTAGGGTGGGGCACGAAGAGAGGGGACAATCTTCTGCTTGGAGAAGTCATCGGGCTTTGGAGTCTGAGAGATGAGTCATGTGTCAACATGGGGTCAGGTGAGGCCCCTTGATTTCCCAAACACTGAAACGACTGCATTTCCTCTCCTGTTCTACACCACGCCTCCCTTACAGTTCAAAAGACACTAAGATGTATAATAAATACAAGAACCAAGCTGTTGGTTTTTTTAGCCCCGAGGGGGCCAGATTATCAAATGTCAAATACTTAAAAAATGCAATTTCTTTTTTTTTTAAAAATTGATATTGTTGCCTCTGCATTTTGGGGCATCTTCCAAGCACATGTGATCTATCTATGATGTTACCCAGGGCTTAGGTTTAAGGTTTCTCCAAACTTGAGACTCATGTCTGGCTTGTGATGAACATGTTAGGCCTGTCTGGTTCCTTCCCCTGAAAGTCAGCAACACCTTGGGTACTTAATGATTCTGTAGGGCCAGCGGGAGCCACTAGATCACAGAGCCGCTCTGGGTGACCTCAGGTGTCAGGGATCCAGATGGGCATGGCTCTGCCTGAGACTCTGAGTCTGTATTAGGGAGGCCAACCAGAAACCATTCTGATGCTGTGGGTATCATCTGAGAAGCTTTCACCCCTTGTTTTGTTTTTTTTTTTGAGTTGGAGTCTCACTCTGTCGCCCAGACTGGAGTGCAGTGGCCGCTCCCGGCCACCGCAGCCTCGACCTGCTGGGCTCCGGCGATCCTTCCGCCTCAGCCTTCCCAGTAGGCGGAATTACAGGCATGCTCTACCACGCCCGGCTGATTTTTTGATTTATTGTAGAGATGAGGTCTCGCTACCCAGGCGGGTCTCGAACCTGTGGGCTCAGGCCATCTACTCACCTCAGTCTCCCAAAGGTGCGGGATTACAGGCTGAGCCACCGAGCCCGGCTTCACCCCTTCTTTAACATGGACAGTTATGGTGGTTCATATACAGAACTCAAGAAGAGCTCTCAAGTTCCAAAAGGTTAATGTGGATGTACATGACCTTAGGTAAAAGGCCAGGCTTTCATTTGTCAATGAGCTGACTTCCTTCTAGAATGTGTCGAGAAAAGGAGGGCGGAAACTCACAGGTGTCTGACTGACAGTAACCATGGTCCTTTAAAAGCAATCTTAACATTTTGCTGATTGTTTGAGGGACAGTTTGCCTTGAAATTAAAAAAAAAGAATATTAAATTCTTCCACTTTAAAAAATACTTGTTATTCCCTGTAGAGAGCACTCTCTGGAATTTTTGTTGGTCCTAGCTGACTGTGGCCCTGGACCATGCTACCAGTCTTCCCCGGGGCCTCTGGCGCCTTGGAGTAGGCTGAGGAAAGCATGCCATAGCCTGAGAGACACGGACTCGTGTTTCTTTGGGTAGACATAACCATCACCATGAAGCCTGACGCCATCAGCAATCAAGCTTAAAGGGAACCAGGAAAACGGGAATCTTTGCCTGTGTGATGGTACGACTAGGGTGCTGAGTTGAGATGAAGACCAAAACCGTAGATTCTTGGTCGGATAAACCAGTGTGGTGGTTTGTCACGTCTGGAGTCCACATAGGGATGGTGAAAGAGAAGGATTCCCAACTGTGGGATTATTTAGGGCATGTCTTATGGTTTTATAAAGTTGCTGTGATTCTCATAAAGCAAATTTAGTTTTGACTCCATTGATGTTGTTGCACTTTAGAGACGGTGGATGTTCGTGTTTTGCGCTGATGGTGGTGGTGGTGGTGGTGGTGACGGTGACGGTGAGGGTGAGCGACCCAGAGTGGAAAGGTGAAGAATCAGTGGCTGAAGTGCTTCTCACAGTACTCCTTCCAGTTGGGACTGCTCCCCTACGGGCAAATCTTTGCCCATGGAAGCTCTCAGTTCATCAGCCTCATAACTGCAGGGAGACCCTCCTAGTCAGCTGTGGAGAGGGATCCTAGCTGGTGTTTCCAGAGGGCAGCGTGAATGATAAATACTGTTAATATTCAGAAGGAAGAATTGATTTAAAAAATGTGCCTTTGATTCACTAATCTCTGACATTGAGACATTTTTTGAAGTCTGTTGCTATAATTAGAATTCTATAAGCCATTTTATGTCTCTATCAAAATTTTAAGAGACATAGAAAATTTAAGGTTTTTTTTTTTGGCTTACAATTCATCATATCCACGCGAGCTCCTTTGCAGTTTGGGCTTCAGTGTGGAGCAGTGTTTCTGGGCCAGGACTCACTCTGTCATCAGGGCTGTGCCGACAGCAGCCCTTGTGCTGCCTGACCACACAGTGCTTGGGTTTTCAGAATTGCTGGGGAATTGTGTTTCGGTCTTGTTTTGATGTGTTCCTCCCAGCCGAAATGTGGGGCTGGGTGATCACGCAAGGGGTGACTGTGTCATTCCAAATCTGTGACTGCTTCCTTACCCAGGGGCCGTGCTTGTGTGTGCCCTGGCTGGGCGGGTGAACCGGAGCGGGGAGGCTTGGTTCCGGGGACATGTGGGATAGTGCCGACAGCTTCAGCTGGGCTCAGGTGAGTCACGGCTGCGCTTGAGATGGGTAATTGGTGGCATGTGGTCCGTGAGCCATGTGGAGAACCCTTCCTTAGTCATAGGGAAGGGAACAAGCATCGCAAATAAAAGCCTCATCAGATTAGTGAGTCAGAAAAGACGCTAATCCCAGCCCGATGCTTCATTTCTACTTTTTTTTCCTTCTAAAGCAGAAGCTGTTACTGTTCTTAAAAAAAAAAATCAGTTTGCAGAAAGACTGATTCCACCACCATCGAAAAGGGGGGTGGGGCGGGGCAGGCCGTGTCACCATTGCACTGTGACGATTAGCATGAAGATGAGTTGCACTTTAGCTGGGCTGAAACTTGTTCCTAACAGAATGTTAAATACTTAGTGAAAAGAAAGATTATGTCTATCTAGTTACACCATTCCTTGATATATGCTCCATGTCAGAGTGCCATTGTCTCCTGGGTAAAGACGGAGAGTTCAAATACCCACTATCTCTCCCCTGGTACTCCAAATGCTCTGCTTTGAAGTTTTTATAATCCATCTGTCATCTTCCAGCAAGGAGGGCACATGTTCTGTACCACTCAATTACAGAATTCTCCTTTGCCAGCTCCAATGAGACAGGAAGGAATGTTATGGGTGGTTGAGAGAAACTGTCAGATATACTAAATTCCTAGGATTCACATGGACGGTGTTATTCCAGGGTAGGGCACAGTCCTCCTCATTGTTCAAGTGCATTAGGGATACATTTGGCGTTGGGGTAGAGATCTTTTGATTTTTTTTTTTTCTCTTCCGGAGAGTTGTCTGAAATTTGATTGTTCTTATTTGAAAAAGGGAAAAATATCATTCAAACCTCTTCTGGAATGTGGAGCCTCCAATGTGAACTGAAAATGTGACATTTGTTTTAGCTAGCTAGGAGTCGATAGCCCAACAACAGAGACTGGGAATATCAGAATGCTTTTGTTTCTGTGGTTTCACTTTAGTGAATTAGGATTTTTCCTTGGGCTTGATAGAAGATGGTGACTAGATGCAGCCTGATCTCCATAGAAATAATTTTCCTCATCATATGAAATGAAAGCCTGAGCATTAAATGTTCTGCCATCTGGTGAGATCTGAGAAAGTTAGCACCGGACTGAGAAGTCTTTAAAATGGGTTATTTTATTTAAAGACAATCTACCTTGGAATGGTTAGTGTTGCTAGATATCATGTTAGCTTCTCACTCACTGAGTCACGGGTGGTTAAATTCGTTGTCTTATGTGAAATGAGTTTGATGATCTCGGCTTAGCCTCTAGTGGGTATTAATTCACATTATGAAATATCCCAGAATAATTTAGCACCGTGTGGCATAATTTGCATTTTTACTCAAGATAGGGGCAATGATAGTGTCTCTGAATATAGTCTTTCTTTTTCATTCAAAAGAGAATGACTCTCCTTTGTGGTTTTTCAGGGTGATTGTTGGTGGGGTTACTCTTATTAATTTCTTGGGAGCATATGGCTTAAAAGCTTGGGGTGGTGAGAATAAGACATTTTAGCTTGAGTGCTAAGACCCAGTAAGAAATATTCGCAGGGACATAATTTCAACTGAAACAGGCAAGGATTTCATGACCCACCGAGAGTTGACATACCCTACAAGCACGTGCAATTTCCACAGGAGCACATCCATGAGCCTGAAGAACACGGATTAGGGTGAATGCATTTGGTTTGGGGAACTCCGTGTGTCCTCAATTTCTGAAAGGAACCTTCTCCCTTTACAAAACAGGAAGGTTTTCCAGAAATTCAAGATACTATTACAGTAATTAATTTAGTGAAACTTCTTAAATCTGATCTTCTGTTCAAACTGATAATGCAAGGATGGGGTAGCTCGATGTCGTTAATTGAAATCTGGAGACAATAAAAAAATGTCTTTCTGCAACTTCAATACAGCAGTCTGGAACTGTCGGGTCAGGCTGTGAACCAATTTTCTTCTCATTACTTTTGATTTTGGAGTCAATACAAATTTCATCAGTGATTGTAGGGTGCAGATCTCCGTCTGCTTGGACCCTGTCATGGGAGAATGTGTGCGCTTGGTTTAAAGATTTACAGAAAAGCGGTGCTGGTGAGTCAGGAGAGGAGGAAGGATATACTGAAGCCAACAGCCTCCTTCGCGACTGCTCCGTGGCTGGTACCAAGAGGAGGCACTTACTTGGGGGAGCCGGCTGGAGCCCCAGCAGGCCTGAGCGTCTGCAGGCCCCTGGGGACAGCTGGTGGTGGCCTCTGTTTCTCCTTTGCTCCTCCAGACCTGTGTCTTGAGCCTAAGTGTCTTTCTCCTTTTTTTCCTTCTCTCTGTCACATCCCTAAATTTACAGCTGTGGAGAGAGTATTTCTGCGGCACACAGAATTTAAGGCCCCACAGAAACTTAACTGTGGAAAAAAGGAAAAAGCGGAGACAACTTCGTAGTAGTTGGTGAAATTTTGAGAACATCCTGGATAAAGAAGTCTTTTGTGTGGAAACGTCGATCCAAGATGTCTTATGTGATTTCTCATGTTTCCCTCATCCAATGTGGATCTTTGCAAGTCATAGGATCAGCCCATCTATCATTAGGTATTGGCCTAATTGGACATTTTTTACGAGCCCAGTTTGCTATTTATGTTAAAAGCAATTCGCAGAAATGCCCTTTCTTCGTGATTCGGTATTGGCAATAGCGACGTATGTTTAATCACATTTTCCATGAGTAATTATCTAATTCACACGATTACCAATAGAAAGCAGGAAAGTAGAATGGGGCTTAACTCAGCCCTGCTTGGGCGGTGACACAGGCGTCCAGAGAGACACTGGCGAGGGTGAATGTTTGCTGGCTCTGTTTTTCTTCTGCCGTATCATGGAGATTTTTATTAGCAACAGGAGCTCTCTGAAGCTGGGCCTGTGTAAGAGAGAGGCTATTTGGAATTCTGTTATAATGCAGTTTGAGGTTCACTCTGTCTGCTTGGGTTCTTAACGTTTGGGGCTGTCCGTTTTGAAGACTTCCGGGAGACGGAGGTCACATTTTTTATTCATGTTGAAAAATATTCATTTATCAGTATTGGTGCAACTGTAAACAAGTGATAAAGTGACAACATTTACAACAGTGAAACTGACAGCATTTACTTTAATTTTCTGTCATTTTGGTAATTATATCAATCAAGACCCAAAACTAAAATGATATTTTAGCATGCAGTAAGAAATGAGGAATTCAGATCTTAAAAGACCATTACAATTAGCTTTGAAATGTTCGCCATTTTACCATAATTGTTTCATATAGCTTATATGTCTTCATTTACAGCCGAATATTCTGTTGATCTTTTATAAACAAAGTAGCACCCATCTGCTCCTTGAGACACTCCTGGCGCCTATTCATTGCAAAAATAATACATGTCCTAATGACTTCCACATATTTTGAAATCTCCCTTTTGAAATTGGTCTTGGCAGATTATTTGCAGGTACTTGAGTTGCATCTGTTTGCAATTTTGCAAATGCGGAAGACTTTAATGTTGAGCACTGCAAGAGGACTATTTTAATCCTCAGATAACATTGGCTGTCATCAAAAGCCACATTTATCTTTTCGAAGGTGGGGCAAATGTTTAATGTTAAAAGACAGCAAAAGGTCAAGGCCAAGTCTGGGGTCTGAATATTTTCCTTTTATACGCTGTGCCTTTTGCGGGCTCTTCCTTGCATTTCTTTTTATTTAAGTTTTAGCTTAATACCCATTGCCAAGAGGATGTTTTGCTGATAAAATGAAAGATCAGGAAGAGAGTAAATCAGAAATAATTGTGAACTCCGGGCTCTTGGGCTCATTACCACCATGTGGCTAGCAGCTGACCAGCTTTAGGTCGACTGTTTACAGTGAAGAACTAAGCAGGGGGTGCTGGAGAGTGCTAGTGCTGGGCCTCGAACGCAGTTGCTGGCTGACTCCTCAAGGGGCTGAGACTCTGGGGGGAAAGGTGGTCCCTGCAAGGCCAGCGCCCAGTCAGCTGGCTGCTGCCGCTCCTGGGCAGACCCATCTGCGAGTGGAGGAGGGACTGGCTCGGACAGTCCAGGTGGGGGCTTGTTTCTTTGTTTGCGCTCTGGAGCCCGGAAGGCTGAAGTGAAGCTCACGGTCTTTCTAGAAAGCCATCTCTGACCTGGTCAAGGTTGAGCCTCCAGTGCAAGCCAGCTTGCCACTGGGCTTTCTGGACCCTGTAGAGCTGAGGCCATGGGGCAGACTGTTCCTGGCCTCCCTCCAGTGTCTCCTCTCTGGGTCTCCTCGTGTGTCTGTGTGGAGCTCTCCCGAGGAGGTGGCTCTCTCTCTGGCTGCCATTTTGGCCATGAACCTTACACCAGAGAATCAGGAGTTAGGCCACTTTGGTAAAACGGCGGTAGCTGGCCGTGGAAATGCCATTGGCGGCTGCAAACATACTAACCACCAACATGCTGTCTACACTACCTGCAAACCCAGTTTACTTTCAAGCCATTTCCAACGATTCTGGTGACAGAAGGGACTTAAGACTGAAACTAGCTTATCCTCCCATTACGCTGAGAGACGTGCAAGCTTCACAGATAACCAGATACAGCCAGGGTCTTGAGGTGTGCCGTGAGGATGTGTGAGGCCTGTTCTGCTCCCTGGGGTGTTTGGAAGTCTTTCTGGCAAAAAACGTTTACTGTACAGTTTGGTAATGCATTATTGTTTCCTGTTTCATAGATCAGTGAAAATGCCTTTGGGTAGAAAGGGAAAGTATATTAGATGAGTCATCCAAGAGTTCTTGATCACCACTCCTTATCAGTGAGCATCTTGGTCATCTCAAATGGTACCATTCAGTATGTAAATGTGGATTTTTGTATGACTAGTCCTTTAGTACGTAATTATATATAGTAATTAAAAATTAAAAATTTTTTTCATTATTGCATTAATAAGTGTAGCATTAAAATATACTTTTCTGAGGGTAAATCTCAGGGAAGCCTGTAGTAACTCAGCCTCTCCTTTTTAATTTAATTTAATTTTTGGGGGGTGGGAAGAGGGCGGTGATTTTTTGCATGGAGCAGAAACCAGCATCCAACGTCTTTGCTTTTTCTGCGTCATTTATATTCTGATGCTTTCATATGTGGGTGATTACACATTAAAGAGAAAAGACCTCACAGTCTTCTGATGATCAAAAATTCACGTTACCAAAGTGATACATTGGGAGCAGGGTTGCAGTTCTTCCCTTACGGAGAAAATGCAGTACGGAGTCCTGAGAGTAGTGAGGGCAATGATTTTCAAACTGGGGTCCTGGGCCAACAGCATGGGCATCGTGTGGGAACTTGTTGGCAATGCAGATTCTCAAGCCCCGCTCCAGACCTACCGTACACCAACCTCTGTGGGTGTGGGTCCAAAGTTGGTGTTCTGGCAAGCCCTCCCGGTGCTGCTGATGCACGCCGAAGTCTGAGAGCCCCGCCTTAGGGCGTGAAAAATGGCTCTGGCTCTCCAAGACCGGAAGTGCTCACCCTCCTTCGTGCTCCAGGTCGCTCCTCCTTCCCTAGTCATGTATTTGTTTCGCAAAGATCCAGTAAGCCATGACGTTGGCTGAGTCGTTTGGTTAAAATTCAGAAGGAAGATGCGTGGTCATTTGATACTCTTTTTCTTTTGCCTCTTTCAGAGGTCACCTGCTGTGGTTTCTTTCACATGTTTACACGTGATCATTAGGGTACTGAAGAATGTCGTGGTGACTCGGACGTCTCAAATATATTTCCTTCCTTCCTTCTTTCCTTCCCCTTCTTCCCTTCCTCCCTCGCTTCCTCCCTCTCCCCTTCTTTCTTTTTTGCTCTCTCTTTCATAAATAGAGATGAGGTCTTGCTATGTTGCCCAGGCTGGTCATCTTGAACTCTGGACTCAAGCAATTCTTTCTCCTTGGTCTCCCAAATGCTAGGATTACAGGCGTGAGCCACCACGCCCAACCTAAAGTATATTTATTTTTGTAACAGGTATTATTACTGTAACAGGTAGGTAGAACATGGCTCCTCTTTGACTCTCTAGTTCCGTCTCATGCTGGGCATGAGGTTTGAGTTGGGGAGTGTCACTGCAGTTGTTCATACACAGGACACACCTGCGTTTCATTGAGTCCCTGGAGTTGTCTGCTTCGACTTTGCTGCTGGGGTAAGAGGATTCTCCAGCTCCCTGCAGAGCTTCTGCTGGCTCTTTTGGGGGACAGAAGTCCCAGTTGTGTGGCCACCCTGGAAGGTGGGAGGAAGTGCTGAAGGCTGAAACCCAAGGCTAGCCTCTGTTGTCACGCTGCTGTTGGTTTTTCTCAAGTAGAGCTTCTGGCAGTGAGATACACTCTTTTTTTAATTTTGTTTTAAGGAAGTGGGGTACAATTCAGGATTAGGTATACAAGTGAGATATACTCTTGGCAGTAAGTTTAGGACAGAGTCAGAATGAAATTCGTTGGCCACTCGCTGTGTTGCTCCTGAGAATCCTTCTCTAGGTTAAGAAGTGACAGTGACAGCTTTCTGTTAGAAAGTTCTGACCTGGGCATCAGCATGGCATACTTGGTCATGGCTAGCGAATCTGCAAAGGCTTAGTCCCCCAGAGGAGGGGAGTAGGTATATGCAGATGAGTGGGCATGCCCTTTGCATCCCCAAGTCCAGGCCTCCTCTTAGAGATAGAAAGACCAAGACTCCTGGGCACCAGACCCCAGACTCCCCTGCCAGTTCCAGTTACCTCACAGCTTCTGCTGTGCCTACTAAGGTCTCTCCAGATGTGGTGACCAGTACATCGTAGCTGTGATTCTGCAGATGCTTTGCTTAGGGTGAGCCTAAGAGAAAACAAGAGAGCTGACCGAAAGTTTATTTAAATGAAAGTATTAAGCACATGACAGTTGCGATAGCACAAAGATAGGGCAGACGCGGCGAAGGCGGTCTGCGGACGGACCGAGGTGTGGGGACAGCTGCGGGAGCCCAGCGTTCTGCTCCCTGAACCCCTTGGCCGTCCCCCGGGCAGGGCTCCTGCCCCCACAGATGTGCCAGGCACGTCCTGGGTGGATGTCTTATTGACCGGAGTCCCACCGCCTCTCGTAGCTCATGCTGCTTGTGGGTGCGCTTCTGCGGCTCGTTGGCAATGCAATTACTGGCACCATGGGAGGTCTGCAGGTTCAAAGCTAGCGATGAAAAATCTAGTTCACCCCTTTCAGAAACGCAGGTTTGGTTTGGGTGGCGATGGTGTGCTTCGGAAAAGGAAAACTCTACCAACCCGTGAAAGAGAAATAAGAACACGAATTCCAGTGCTCCTTCTCAGGCAGTGAGGGGCTGGGTCTGCCCGGGGGTCCACTCAGCATTCTCTTTTCCTTCCTGTCTACGGGCGGTGGCTCAGAACGTGGGTCTTCTGCAAGGGATCAAGATGACAAAAACTCTTGTGCTGAGTAACTTTGGGCCGACACACACACATACATACAAAGTGTGGGGCTCATGCCGACTCAGAGGCCACGAGGGACACCCTCCTCGGCACTCAGCCACAGGCTGTGCTTTGCTTTCTGTGTTTCCAGACTGGGAGGTGCCGGACTGAGAGAATGGGCGCAAGGTGCTTCTCAACTCAGCTTCTTCCGCTACCCCCAGGCTGCCCTGGGGAAGGAGGGCTTCTGGTGGTTGAGATGTGAAAGCTACTTGGCTGGGGATTGGACTTGTCTTGCTGGGATCCATGGCACTCCGAGGCATCCTGGTTGCTCAGAGGGACCTGGAAGCTTGGTAAAGAGTGGGGAGCAGTGGTGACACCTCCCTGCCACAGTGAGAATGTGGATGGACCTCACATTGGAGAGGGGGCTGCCCCGACTCTGCCATGCTCACACCAGCCTCCTTCTTTGTGTCCAGGTAGCTGGCTGGAGTCAGCTGGTCCAATATTTGGGACTTTCTGAGGATGACTCCAAGGAGGTTGAAATAGGGTTTCGGCCCTCATGAGATTTACGACCCAAATGGAGAGGCAAGACCAACCCCCGTGGGAATGACCTGTCAGGTATGGGTGCTCAAAGACAGGCGGCTTGGAAAAGACCTTCTGCTGGAGGACAGAGAACCCTGCACGTAGATAGACAAGAGAGAGGACATCTGAGTGGCCCCAGGGCAGGCAGAGTAGGGTGTAGGAAATGGGCCCTACGGGGGAAGGGGGGAGGAGGGTTGGTGGAGACGGCATGCCATACTACCTTCATGGAAACCCAGGACATGGCACAGTGCGTGGCACTTGGTAAATGCTTGATAAGTATTTGTTAAACTCTGAACTGAATGGCTACTTATGTGGGTGATGCCAGTAGGGTTCGTATATTTATTTTGGAAATTGGGACCATTGACTGGGTCCCTGCCTTGTCTCGGAGCCTGAGGCCTGGAGCTCCTGCAGAACCCACACTCTGGTGCTATCTCCCATCGAGTGGGCCACAGAACCTACTGGAACCACATTCCCTGAGATATCCCAGAGACTCCCCACTCCTTTATTAACTTGGTGTTGAAGGCGTTGCCCATGCTGAGGAAGGAGGGGAATTAAAAATAATGGGGTGTGTGCATCTCTGTGAAAGTGAAGATGCTGCTATGAATGAGGGTATTATCCTTAACTCAGTGATTCTAGTATTCTGCACACTTTGGTCTTTTCTAAATCACTGCCCCACTCAGCCCCATGTCAAAAATTTATTTGCACGCATCAAATTTTCAGCAGCTCATTCTGTTGCACAAAGACGTTTCCTGTAGCCAAAGGTGTGTGTGTTTATTTTCCTATATTTATCGATTAAAATCAGACCCCAAATTTCCATTGCTGTCTGTCTGTAAGTAAGTTAAAAGCTTTGCTCTGAATTCTTACTGATGTATCTTTCTAGAAAGAAACTCCTACACTGGGCTAGGTCGAAATCCTCTCTCTCTCTCTCTCTCTCTCTCTCTCTGACTATACGAAAAACTGCAAAAGAAAGTAAGAATACCCCACAATCCAGAAACACAGGAAGGGAACTTTCAGTTTCCACTCCCAAGTTTGGCAGCCTGGTGAACTTGAAAGGTTAGCTATGAATAAGCATAATCAGATCTTTCTTTTTGTCCATATTTAATTCAAATGAGACAGCTCCGTGTTGACTTCTAATAGAGAAAGGCCACCCACCATGGTGGCGCTCCCAGCCAATGGAGCCGGCTGGCGAAAGCTTTCTTAAATGGTGCTAATCAGCCCAGAGAGGCCTGCCCTCTATCCCCATCAGTACTCCATAATTCAGATGTGCTGATAACCTGAAATTGAATGTGTCAGGATGCAGACATGTGAAGGGGAGAGGGAACTCCAGGCGAGAGGAGCCGGTGGCTGGGAGACAATGCCTGGGGGAGGGGGTTTCACACCCTCCCCGATCCCCCAGATCCCCCCTCCGTTGTGCCTGTGTGTGTGTGTGCGTGTGTGTGTGTGTGTGTGTGTGTGTATGCGCGCGCGCGCACACGTATGTATGTGTGTTATTGTTCAGGACCAGGGACAAAATGGAAGCTTTCAAGTTCTGAAATATTTATAGGGAAGCTTTGGATTTTGTATATGTTAAATGAATCAACAGACGTTTTGGCTGCTAAGGGGCGAATGGTAATTTGTGATTAATTTTTTTGAAGCCAAGGCTATTTTAAAACCTTTCTCCCACTTTGTCGTATAGGAGACAGACAGACACACACACACCCACCCCAGTCTGGTGAGCACGTCTCCCAGGGAAGTTTAACAAAAGAGTCGCTATTGTCACTGTCCCAGCCGGCAGCAGTGCAGCTGAGGGTCAGTTGCTATTTCTATTTTAAACCTTGATTTTTGCAAAGTTTGTCTTTTGACTGTTCTCATTCTAATCAGGCTTAGTTAGGGGATCCGCTCCAAGCTCCACACCAGGCTGTGAGGACAGAGAAAGATAAACCGGGGGATTAAACAAAAAGTTCTGCTCTGTCAATAGTCGTGTGTGTGTGTGTGTGTGTGTGTGTGTGTGTGTGTGTGTGTGTGTGTGTGAGAGAGAGAGAGAGAGAGAGAGACAGAGAGGAGGGAGGGAAGGAGGGAGGAAGAGAGAGGAGGGAGGGAGGGGGGGGTAGAGAGAGAGAGAGAGAGAGAGAGAGACAGAGAGAGAGATAGAGAGATTCATTGGCCACCACTCATGGAACAGCTATTCCTATAATTTCAAAGAAAGTGCAGTTTGTTACTGAGCTCTGTGCTCTCAAGCTGCTGTCTTTGACTTTGCATGTGTCTTGCTGGCTGTGCCTTTGGGGCGCTACAACTTCTGCCTCCTCCTTGTGCCCATGACTGTGTGCCCTGTAGTTAAGGCCGTCCCTCAGTCCAGCCCAGACGCCTCCCAAATGCTGGGGGCAATCCGCTGCCAACCACTGCCACCGCCAGGATCCTGCTCTTCCTTCAACTTGGCTTGTTGATGTCTTGATCAGCTCTGATGCCATCTTGTCTCTGCACCCCTTCCCACAGGCACTCCCCCAGTACCCTCCCCCACCTGGGCTAGGCTGGATGTTTTCCTTTGTAGGTTTCCCTTTGCTAGAGCATTTATCACTCTGTCCTGGTTTAGAGACATCTGCATGCATCTGTGTGTCTCACCATGTGGCGAGCCACTTAAGGGCTGAGACTGTCCAGGGCACTTTGTCCACCAGCACGTTCTCCAGCACAGCGCTGGGCGGGTGCTGGGGAGGTGCACTTGGGAGGAGGGTGGACTGTTTCTCTAGGACTTCCAAGGCCCCTACGGAGGAGGGCTTGCTGTCTTTGGAGGAAAGGGCAAAACAGAGAAGAAATGCAGGTTGCCTTTTCCATCTCTGTCCCAGTTGGTGTCACCTTGTCACCTCCCACTCAGTCCAGGCTGGCTGTGGAGACCCAGATCTGCCCTGCCATTCATGTGGGCACTCTTATTCAAAGCTCGCTGGTGTTCTTTCATGGAGGCTGCTCTGTCAATTTGGAGCTCCTCATTGCCGTCCTCATCACGGCCAGACCGATTGGCACCATGTGGCCTGTCATCCAGGAGGCCCACGAATTCTTCCCTGTGGTTAGGACCCAGTGGTGGCTTCCCCAAGGGAACGGTTGGCATGTGTTTAATTATTCATTGGTGTTCTCGTCTGTATCTCCCTGCTCCTTGATTGTTTTGTCTTTCCCTAAAAATATTTATTTGAAATTCTGTGATCAAAGACTGAAAAACAAAATAGAGCAGGATATTAAAATGAAAAATTTTTTTTAGGAGGTTGGAATGTCAAGATCATTTTTATTAGAAAAGTTTACAAGATGAAGCCACAAATTATTTACGTAAACTTCACATATCAAGCATAATACTCCCAACTGTGCTTCTGGTGGGTGAGATTGCTTGGTATAACTCGGATTTAAAATACCTTCTACTCAAGTCAGAAAAATTTCATTTTAATTAAAATTAACGGATTTTTTCTTGATCATATTTTAACACACACATATACACTCACACATCTGTGTTCAGAATTGATAAAGAAAGAACTCTGGTTAAATAATCCACTTTTGTCTGACAACGGAATCCGTTATAGAGGTGCAAATATGCAGAAAGCTATTTGGAAATGCATCCTAGTAGTTGTCAGGTTTTATTATGCAGGAAGGTGTCATGTTTGTTACGAAGCTGAGTGCAGATGGCAGAGTGGAAGAAATGGATCACTAATTTTAACAATGATTAATGAACAGAGATAGAAAATGAATTACATTGGACTATCGGAGGCAAGAAATATTTTTGTGAAAATTTTGACTCATCTGCTGTGCTGTTCTCTGCAAATTATTTTCAGAAATTCTATATGTTGTCAACAGTTGACTGCATTTTCCATTACTGTCTATTTCTGTTCTTAAGTACTTTTGTGTTATTAGAGATACATAATTTCAAAATACCAATACATTCCTGATTACTTAGAGAAAATATATGTAACAGTGTGACTGTTCCATAGACGCCGGCCATAAAAGTCCTGTTTTATAATAATCTTTCATTCTTCCTCATTTTATCACTACATTAGGAATGTTTGATAAAAAGAAAAGGGGGGGTGGGGACTCTTCTAGCACATGTGGAATAAAAAGAAAAATAGAAGCAAAGGTAGCAATAAAAATGTGGCCTGGTGGGTTATTGCCGTCTTGATCTTTGCGTTCTCTGGCCCGGTGTCATGGGGGGCAGAGGTGTGACTCCAGACCTCTCGTGGCTCCCTGCCAGCCTCTGGGAGCTCTCACCCCTTTTGAAGTTATCCCAGCACATTTTTCCCCTGATGGACCCTTGCTCTGGTCCTCTCTGCTCCAATGGCCCTAGTATTGCTAGTGAGTTTTCAGGGTGCTTTGTGAGTCTTGTTTTCTTCGCCAGCCTCTTAGCAGTCATGTGTGTGTGATCTGCAAATGAATGCAGATTGTTTATGATCTCTGTTCTTGGCAGGAGGCACACCTATGTGACTTCTCATATAGAAAACATGGAGTGTGATTTTTTTCTTCCCATTCCCTCCTTCCCTTCCTCACCCTCCTCTCCCTCGCATCTCTTATCTTTTTTCCCATCAAGATATGTTGGATACGTTGGCTTCAAGGCTTCCCATTCCTCTGTGGCCCCCGGCGATTGACAAATGCTCTATAGCATTTGAATCCTGCATCGTAATTGGTAGGCACTTAATTTCCTCCATCAGGATCCACTTTAGCGGTGGCATGAGTAGATTTCGTAGCTAACACGTCAAGAGACTTATTGCTTCAGGACGCCCCAATCACAGCTCAGCCACGCCTCTGTGGTCAGTGGTGCTAGTGCGCTGCTCATCTGGCCACTGGTAAATACTTGGCCTAGTTGTCAGTTTGCATGGAAACTTTACACATATAGGGGTAGTTTTCCTGACTCCCCAGTCTTTTCTCAAGAGGGATTCCTTGGAGACACGAGGGCAGGGTGCTTCTCAGCCCTCCCAGGCGGTGCTGGCTGTCTGGAGGGCTGGCGTCTGTGCATGGCTAAGCTGCCTCCGGAGAGCTGGCTGGTGTCTGAACAAATGGGCGATCTATAACTATTTCCTTCTCCTACAAACGAGCTTTCCAAGTTTTCAACTTGACTGTTTTATTTATGCTCTTGACCTGCAAAAACAAGCAGGCTGTTTAAAAAGCAAAAAGTACTTCCCATGATTAGAGTACTTAGAGTTGAAATAAATTGCAGAATGAAGAGGACATTCCTCATCGCTCCAGTAGAAAATGTCGTGGGGGTTCCGCTTCCCTATGCTTCTGCATGTCAGGACTTCCCAGCCTCACTGGCCTTGGGGTCCCCAAAGAAAGGACTCATGCATCTTCCCCTTTTCTTGCTTTTAGGTAGTGAAGTAATACTAGTGAACATTTAAAACGTGTTTGCGGATGGTTCTAAGTCAAGTAGTTTGCATATAATTATGGTCCTGATGGGAAAACACTTTGGAAAAACAACTAGTGATACAATGCAAGTCCTGCTCAGGTTACATAGCATATGCTAAACACCGAGGAAACACACTCGGTCTTTAGTGAACAAGGTAGGGGAAGGCTCCAGGGAGCCAATTTAGAATGTGACTTAAGGCAAGCGTGGCTTTTCGTGTCTCTTTCTTCTGGCGAGTGTGTTGAGTCTCAGTGGTCTCTGGAACTCCCTGCCAGCCTGGCTGCCTGCCTGGGGAAGCCACCCTGCACAAGTCCGTACGAGACGGGTGCCTGGGAAACCATATTGAATATTACGACTTAGGGAGAGGATCCGGGTATGCAGGGCTCGGGGACAGTGGTACTTGCCTGGTGCTCGACTAGAAGTTATACCAAGGATAGTTTAATGGCGCAAGATATGGAGGGAGGATTGGGCCCAAGCAAGAGGGAGAATCTGACAGTGCATGGATAGAAAGATCAGGAGGAATAAGAAAGACGTTGTAGATGATCCACTTAAGAGACAAGTGGCTCCTAAATATAGAACTGTCTTTATGATTCATGGTTTAGGTTGCTTTTGAGACGGTAAGTCAGGTGGACGATCTATAGGAATAATTTGAGGATGCTTGAGATTTAGACATTTGGATCTGAACACCAGGAAATGCGTTGGTGTTCAAGTTACAGTCTTCCTTCAAATATGAGCAGCTTCTGGCCGGAGTGTGTTAACGTCCAGGTACTTCTGCTCCTGGCTCAGTTGGCGGTCAGTTGGTCCCCAGCTCCTGTTGTTCGTGCGAAGATGCCACAGTGCAGCGTCTGCTGGTGTGGCCTCTGTGCCGCCACTTGTGGGGCCGACTGGCACCCATGTCGCTTTGGAGCAGAAGTCAAAGGCAATCCCATTTCTAGTTGGCTCCAGTGTTCAGAGACAGCTCTGTTTATTTTTCCACAGTCATTATCAATTTTTTGTTTTGGTTGTAATTACCTTCATATTGATCGAGCTAACTCATCAAGTCAGAACTGAAGAGAAAAATGATTTGAAAAATTATTTAAAAATACCTATTTTAAGGAGAATTCCTCCAGGTTATCAGATAGATACACCCCCCCCACACACACACGCATTTGGCCACAATTATTGGCATTTCCAATGCTGCATGTTTGATTTGGTGACACCCAGGCATGACATGAGACCCACCTGCCTACAGTTCTTCATGGACACACATCTCTAGCATGTTCTCTGAGTGTGCCTTATAGCTGCCAACCCACAGAATATATATTGAAGTTAAAGAGAGTTGAGTAATTATGATGCTATGGCCTATAACATGAGCTGGAGAATATTCAAGATGTCTGTCATTCTTCCATTACCTCAGGTAAATAACTGATTGACCTTTTTGGGGCTCTGATACTTTACTAATCAGAACCTGAAATCTGTATAACAACACTTCATTTACTTGATAGACAAAAGAACAATTGCACTTGAAGTAATGTGATTTCTAAATAGACACTGCCTGTCAAAAATAAATGCATTAGAAGTAAAATGTAGCTCAAGGAGACAATTAGCAAACAGAGGTGACACCGTAAACAGGTGCACCCATTATTCCCAAAGCTTGTGGCAATATATTCGTGTCTTTTAGAGTGATGGAAGATCAGGTGACGGTTTGGTGAATTATCTATTGGTATCATCTGACTGATGAAGCTCACTGCTGTTGCAGATCATTTAAAAATGCATCTCACAAATTACATGGTAGCTGGGAAAAATGCAGGTTTTTTTTTTTTTTAAAAGAACAATGCTTTTCTAAAGCTATGTGCTAGCATACGTAATTTTTTCTTTGAAAGGATGAAGACCATTTCATTATGCTGGGTATACAGTCGGTTAAGGTTGTGCAAATTCATTACAATGTTTGTTAATGTATAAAACATTTTCCATTCTGGTTTTAGTGACATTGGCTTTTTTTTTATTTTTTATAATGTGCCATTTCTGGAACATCTGCCATCCCTTGTTACCTGTGGGCAGAGGAGAGAGAATATACTCTTTCTAAGAATGTCTATAAAGTCTCTACCAAAATGGCGAGGCTTAGGAGGCAAGGACCGTTTTTCTTTTCTGTAAACCGATAGGTTAAAATTTTCTGGAATAAGAAATTTTCTGGACTTGCAACAAGTCCAGGGGCCTGCCATGAGCCACTCACAGGCCTGGCCCACATAGGGCCTGCCTTCCGGGCTTGCACACCTTGCAGTGGGCACTGCCTGCAGAATGCATGTTTCTGGAAGCTTTTCCTGCTGGTTTTTTTTTAAATCTGTCATCTTGGGCTTTTCTTTCCTTCCTTCTTTCTTTTCTTTCTTTCTTTCTCTCTTTCTTTCTTTCTTTCTTTCTTTCTTTCTTTCTTTCTTCTTTCTTTCTGGCTAAAGCTCGAGGGATACTTGAGGGACTATCATTTTGGCAGTTACTATTTTTTCCTGTTACTATAAAATCACAGGAAAACGGTGTAAAATATTTTACGTGACTTCCAAATTGGTTTCCCCTTGGCTCTTTTGGGCCTCCGCCAGAATAACCAAGAACTGGAGCTAAACTTGATCTGGATTTAGAGGTGAAAAGAGCTCACCCGGACGGCCGCCTTTTGATCGCATCCTCTGCCTAGTCAGAGAAATGAGGAAGACACCATCTTTTCCTTGTGAGGGGCCAGCACCCTCCCAGTTTCTCTGGCTTCCAGCTGGGGAGGTGGCTTCCGTTTGTCTCCACACCTGTCTGGCCTACCTTCCATCACAGCACTTCTTGGAGCATATGAGTCTTGGAGACTGAAGAGTAGGGATGGAGTGTTGGGGCAGCATCTGTCTTGAGGGGTGGAAACAGTCTGAGGACCCCCTTCCCTGGGCCGTCCTGGGCAAGCCCAGCCGACCACAGTGCTTCCCCAGAGATGCTCGTCGGTTCATTTTGTGAATTAAAACCACAGCAACGACAGCAACGACAGCCACAGCCGAACCTCTTATGCAGAAGTAAGGACCTGGCTAGCGAGGTCTCCAGCCTCTGGGATCAGCGTGGAGTACCAAGAGCCCTTCTTGAAAAGCTGCCTGAGAAACTTTTCCTGGGATTTTGGGGATGTCAACTCATCAGAGAAGTGGCGGCCAGAAGGCTTCTGAAGGATCCCAAATCTCTGAGCACTGGAGAGATTTCCTGATTTGCCGGAATGGAAATACTCTGGCCAGGGAACAGGGGTCACACTAGGCTTCCTCAAAGATCTTCTTTCTTCTTTCCTCTTTTTTCTTTTTAAGTCAATGGCCTTTTTTTTTAAAGCACGGTTTCAGGTATACATTAAAACTGAGCAGAAAGTAGAGTATACCTCTTTCCCCCTCCCCACAGTTTCTCCTATTGTTCATATTTTGCACTAGTTTGGGACATTTGTCACAATTGATGAATCAATATATATATATATATATATTTTTTTTTTTGAGTTGGAGTCCCACCCGGTCGCCCAGACTGGAGTGCAGTGGCCGCTCCTGGCCACCGCAGCCTCGACCTGCTGGGCTCTGGCGATCCTTCCGCCTCAGCCTTCCGAGTAGTTGGAACTACAGGCTCACGCTACCACACCCGGCTAATTTTTTTTTTTTTGGATTTATTGTAGAGATGAAGTCTTGTCAAGTTGCCCAGGCGGGTCTTGAACCCGCGGGCTCATGCAATTCACTCACCTCGGCCTCCCAAAGCGTGGGATTACAGGCTGAGTCACTGAGCCCGGCCAGATGAACCAATATTGATACATTATTATTCACAAAAGTCCCTTGTTTACATTCAAGCTCATTCTCTGTGTTGTACATTCTGTGGGTTTTGAAACTGTACAGTGACGTGTGTCCATCTCACAGAGTCATACAGAGTAATGCCACTGCCTTAAACGTCCCCCGTGCTCCACTTGACCATCCCGGCCCCCCCTTCCCCAAACCTGTAGCAATCACTGGTCTTCTTATTGTCTCTATTGTTTTGCCTTTTTCAGAATGTCATATAGATTTCTGTGCTACATAGTCTTTTAAGATTGGCTTCTTTCACTTGGAAATATGCACTTAAGTTTCCTCCATACATTTTCATGGCTAGGTAACTCATTTCTTATTATTGTTGAATAATATTCTACGGTGGGTATATCACGATTTCTCTATTCGCCTATTAAGAGACATCTTGGTTGTTCCCAAGTTTTGGCAACTATGTTATTCATAATAAAATTTAATAAACATTCTGCTACAAACATTCGTGTGCAGTTTTTTGTGTGTGTGAACGTAAGTTTTTCAACCCGTTTGGATAAATACCAAGGAGCGTGATTGCTGGATTGCTTGGTGAGACTATATTTAGCTTTGTAAGAAACTACCAAACTGTATTCCAAAGCAGTGATACCATTTTGCATTCTCACCAGGGAGGACTAAGAATCCCTACTGCCCTCTATCCTTGTGAGCAGTTGGTGTTACCAGTGTTTTGAATTTTAGCCATAGCAATAGGTGTGCGGTGGTGTTTCATTTTTTGGTTTCAATTTGCAATTTCCTAGTGACCTGATGTTGAGTATCTTTTCATACGCTTATTTGCTATCTCTATGTCTTTTCTTAGGAGGTGTCTGTTCAGGTCTTTTGCCCATTTTTAAATTGGGCTGTTTCCTATTGTTGAGTTGTAAGCATTCTTTGCACGTTTTGGATCCTGGCCCTTTTTCAGATATGTGTTTTGCAAAGATTTCCTCCCAGCATGCCACTCATCTTTCCACTCTCAGCACTGTCTCCCTTTTGAACACCTGGGGGAACTCGAACCCCAGCCAATGGCTTCTACTTTTACCTGGCCAAGCAGCATCATTTGCATTTGGGACCTATGGTTGTAGGAGATTTGAAATCAAAGGTACACCTGAGGTATGTTATCACTTATGCTTATGAACATACACGCACAACATATACATGCAGGCACAGGCGCACATGTGCACATGTGCACACACAACAGGATGGGTGGAAATGTGCCAACATATCAACTACAACTGCACTGGCTGATGAAATTATGGATTACTGTTTTCTTCTTCATAAGCTCTTGTTTGTTCCACATTCTCTACAAACGTGCATAAATAATTTGAATAACCAACTTTACAAAGTAAAAAGTAAATGAACTAAAACAAAACAGAGACACCTGGAAGGAAGAGCACAGGATGGTTCAGGGAAGAACTTGTATGACTTTCATTTTGACTTTGGAGAAGATCAGGGGGACTAACATTTCAAGCGATATTGAGGGTAATACATTTTCTCTAAAAACCTGCTTCAGAAAACAAGTAAATTTTTAGTATGGCCAAATTTGGCTGTCAAAATGGCCTGGTTTTTTGCTAAGCTCTGAATTGGCACTGTAAAATATAAATATAATGCAAACTACCAATGCAAGTCATGCATGCAATTTTGAATTTTCTAATAGCCACATTATATTTTGTTTAATTCAGTGTATCCAAAATATTATCATTTCAACACATAAAAAGTATAAAGAATAAGAATAAGACATTTTTACAATTCTTCCCAATGTGGTGTGTACCTTATACTCAGAGCACACCTCAGTTTGGACTGGCCACATTCTGAGTGCTGAGTGCCACATGTGGCCAGTGCCTACCAGCTGGACGTGCAACTCCATGTGATGGCTGGATATTCAAGCAGTACTTGGCAAGAGGAATACCCGGCAACAGCGTTACCTGCAGCCATGCAGGTGAAACAGGAAACAGCCCCTTTCAAGATGGATACCTTTTGATTTTGTGATGCTATGAAATATCTTCTGTAAAGGGATACCTGTTTCTAGTTCACGTGGTGATACGACCTTTTCGAAAGCGTTGATAATTTTCTGAATTTTTCCCCCTATTGCACCATTTTGTCTCAGGGGGCCAGAATTGTCCTGGATTTGCTGTCCCATCAAGTCTTGAGAATAGGGTGAGATCCAGGGCACCCGGCACTGGAGGAAACATCTTCCGGGACCTGGGGCCTCCATCCTGGGTGTGTTTGGACTCTGGGAGCCCATCAGCGTGGCAGCTGAACACCTGGTGCTCTCGAGACTTGTGGAAAACTCATGCCTCTGGTTTGTGCTTTTTACCCTAAGAACACTGGTCTACAGGATGAGTCTTTTCCTCTGCCTTGTTCTGGGTCAGAACCACCCACCTTGGGATTGGGAGTAGGGATCCATGTGCAGAATGGGACCATTCACAGGGGCTGTTCGGGGTGTCTGACTGGTGGACACTCCAAGGCTGGAGGGGAAGAGGCGTGGCCCTGTGCTGGGGAGCGGTGTCATTGAATGGCTCACAGCACAGCCATGAAATCAGTCTTCTTGGGTTCAGACCCTGGCTCCCCCCCTCCTGAGTGCTTAACCTCTGGCCCATTACCTCATGACCAGTGCCTCAGTTTCTCACTAATCAGCGAGCCCGGTCATAACAGCTACCTTGTGGAATTGGTGTGAGGATGAAGGGGGCCGTGCAGGTTAATTCCTGGAACTCTCGTTGGCAGATGATAAGCGCTCGGGAAATGTTACTTGTGACTCTTATGGAGCTCAGGAATGATTGGCCAGTGAATAAACGCCTGCAGGAGGAGTGTGTGTGTGTAAATAAGTTCTGGCTGTTTCCTGGACTCTATTTCTTTAACGGCTCAAGGGCTCCTGTCTCCGGCACCATCAGCCTGGACTGAATCACCAGCGAGACTGTCCTCCCTCTCCCTCACTTTCCCTCTCTCCTTTTTTCCTTCTCAGGACTGTTTTGACTATGAATTAATTGTAGGTTTGGGGACTTGCAAGCAATAATCAAAGCCAATAAACTTCAAAAGGATGGGGAGGGCCAGGGCCACCGGGGAGTGCGGGGAACCAACGGGGGCCCTTGGTGGCTGTGGGTGGGGTGGGGGGGCTCTCTGTGTTGCTTCAAAGGGGACCCCAAGTGTTTCAGGTTGTCACTTAAAAGCTCAGAGGCAAAACTTTGGAAGTCTGGTGAGGGGTGATGGTTTCCAAAACAGCCATTTTTATCTTTTGCCAGCAAGCATGAACCCAGTGGAACGTAGAGTTAAACTTGGAATTCCTTGGCAAGGGTTAATAATCAATGTAGATCTCCCAACAAAGGAGATGCTGCCTTATTATACTGGGAAAGTTTTTTTCTTAACTGTCAGTGAAGCAGTACTAATTATTACTCCAGTGTAAATGAGGTCATTTCCTATTAAGAGAACAAAATGCTCAGCCTTGCCTTGCCAATTCATACTAACTATTTTTCACACATACTCAGCTTTTTAGTTTTTTTTAAATTTTGATAAAATCCATTCATTTGTATTAGAAAAGTGTAAACCATCGCAATAATAGTTGCCCGTGATTACCCAGATGAGCTTTTGTAATGTGTGGGTTGTTTGAATACCATGTGTTAGCTATGGAACAATTAGGCAGCTGAAAGGATCTTTAAAACAATCAGATACTTTTATCTCACTGAAAAAATACATTCCTTGCATGTGTACTGTTAAACCGTAAATTCTGGGGAACATTAAGCTCACGTCACGAGGAGAACTTTCGGATATATGTAGATCAAGGACAAAAAGACATCCAAATATCTTGTCTTCGTGTTTTCATTTTTTTTTTGTGCAAGCAAAAAGATTTAAGGAATATTGTAGCAAACAAAGGGTAATTGTTTTAGCCCAGATGTTGCTTTTGCACAACAAGCAGGTTACAATGTTCCCACAGAGCTGATGAGCCCAATCAGGGAAATGATTAAAAATTGATTTTGTCCCTGTAATTACAGTATGTAAACTACTTAGCTTGGATTGCAAAGGAAGTGATTTTCTAATTACGTATATACTCTGGTGTCTAATGATTGGTTTTTTGAAGTAATGAAGAGAGAGCACTAACGACTCCTTGGTGTTCTGTTGTTTAAGAAAGACCATCTTTAGAGTAAGCAGCAACAGACAAAGAGTTTAAATTGAATTTTCAACACTGTTGATGTGCACATGGATTTGTTTATTAAAGAGACAGGGACGTAATTTGATTGGCTCTGAGCGTCTTGGCTTTTTTTCATGCTGAAGTATGTAAAAATACATGCACGGGGTGGGCAGGCTGATGGGAAGAAGCTTCCCATCCTCTTTCATCATCCCGCACCCGGGCTGATATCGAGGGTCTCAGGTTTCTGTGAGCGTCTGATGTCTGTGTATCCTGAAAGCATTGAGATCGAACAGGTATCAAATAGCTTCCCCATCAAAGTTACCTTTGTTTTAAAATGAAAGAAGAGGCTTCCTTTGGAAGCATGTCTGGGCAGCCCAATGCACTGCGTGTTATACTGTTTCAGCCGCATCGTGTGATGCTGGGCTCTGCATCAGGGTGGCAGCTGCCACCCACCCCCAATGTGCACATGAACGCTCACACATGCACACACGCACGCACACTCACACGGTGCTGGCGCCTGTGTGCGGAGGCTTGACTGTGGCGGGGCAGTGCGGGTCCCTGTGGAGCGGGCTGACGGGGTCTAGGGGAGACCTGGCCGAGTTCTGAGTGCCCGTCCTCTGCCTGGACACTTTGCCACCCTTCAGTAGCAACTCCTGAGGCACCCGCTCTGGCAGAAGTTAGCAGAGGGTGGCCGTTCCTCACTAAGTGTGATGCACCCTCTGGGAGGAAGATGTTGGCTCCTTGGCGACCCTGACAGCCAGGGCCTGGTGGGTGCAGTCTTCCCCAGGTCCCAGCTTACACCCTGGGCCTGTCCTCTTCTGTGCAGGCTCTGTGTTGGTGACTTGGGACTTGGTGTTTTCTTTCTTTTTTTTCTTTAGACAAGGATTCACTCTGCCACCTGGAGCGCAGTGACATGATCGTGGCTCACTGCAGCCTTGAGCTCCTGGGCTCAAGCGATCCTCCTGCCTCAGCGTCTTGAGTCGCTAGGACTACAGGTGTGTGCCACCATGACCAGCTAACCTTTCTACTTTTTGTAGAGACAAGGTCTTGCTATGTTGCCAAGACGGGTCTCGAACTCCTGGCCTCAAGCGATCCTTCTGCCTCGGCTTCCCAAAGTGCTGGGATTATAGGCATGAGCCACTGTGCCTGGCTCCTGACGTTTTAAAATGTGGGTTTTATGATTATTATGGTGTGGTGAGGCCAGCAGGTCAGGAGGCAACTGCCGTTGAAAAGATAGTTTGTTACTCACAGTACCCAGGAGGAGAGGCGTGCCGTGCTGGGAGGGGCCGCGGGGGGGAGCACCAGGGCTCAGAGGAGGCAGAGGAGGGAGGGGGAGGAGCAAGCAAGCGTTGGACTGGCCAGTCTGACTGATTCCCACAGGCTCTGGGGCCTGGGGTTGTCCCCAGTTGCCTGGTCGGTAGCCCTGGCGGATGAGGGCAGGGGATGGCGATCCCAAGGGCGGGAGCCCTGTGGGATCTCAGCAGAGGAGCTAGCGGGAGTTCGGGCTCTGGACTGACTGTCTCATATAGGAAGGTGCCTCTGGGTGTCCTTTGCCGTCTCCGGGAATGGGCTGGGGCCAGAGGGAGTCGTCCCTTTGGGGTCAGCAAGACTCCAAGATGTCAGCGTGTCCGAGCCACAGGGCGAATACACCTGAGCTGGGCTGAGGCTGGCTCGGGAGCTGGTGCCCCGTGTCCCGGGTCATGGGCCAGGCTGGACACAGAATGACCTGGGCCCCTTCCTCTTGGGCCTCCCCTTGGCAGGTCTTGCGGGCTCTGTGGTGGAGTCTGTGTCTGGGGCTCTCCCCGGATTGCGAGCATCGGCCCTCACCCTGACAACGTGTCTCCTGGCCTCTGCTCTGGTCCCTGCTGGTCTGTCCTCCCCTGAGGAGGCAGCGTGAGCCTTGTAGCACGTCAGATCGTGCTATTCCCTTGCTCAACATCTACCAACGGCTCGGGATCAAATCCAAGTTTCTTCCCCGTCCTGCAGGGTATGTGGCTCCTCTATCCCCACCCTCCTGCTTGCGGTCCACACCCTGGCCACTCGAACGGCCTGTGGCTCCTTGAAGGCACCACCTCCCACTGACCTCAGGGCCTTTGCACTCTGTTTGCGCTTCTTTTAATGTTCCTCCCCAGACCTCACAGGGCTTACTTCTTACTTTCTTCTGACCTCTTGTCAGATAGCACTGCCGTGTGGAGATCTCTGATGGTCACCATCATTTTCTCCAACGTTATTTCTCTTCTTATTTGCTGACGTGATGTTCTACTTTTATTTGTGTTTCGTTTGAATCTGCTCATGAACAAGTAAGCTGACATAGTCGAGTTGGGAAGGGGCGTCTGCGTCAGCGGGGTGGGCTTAGGCAGTCTCTGCTGAGACAGGCTTGGGCCCCAGGTGTGCCTTCCTATGAGCCCGTGAGCCGCCCGTCTCTGGGCAGAGGCCTGGAGGAGCCTGCTGTCTTTCTCTCTGAATCCTTCTTGCCCAGCTCTTTTCTGGAAGGAACGTGGTTTGTCTGGCTCCCAGCTGCCCCCGACTTTCCAGACTCCTCAGCAGACAGCCTCTGCTCTGGCCGCTGGGCCTCCGAGCAGCCCCCGGGAAGGGCCACGCTCTGTTTCGCCAGGAACACACTCTGCCTCCAGCCTTGGGAGGGGTGAATCGAGCCAACCCTCCCTGCTTTCCTTCCACCCACCATTGTGGCCTCATCCTCCCATCTGCACCTCCCTCCTTCCTGCCTTTTGCCCGTCTTTCCTCCGCTGGCCCTGTCTCCTTCCTCCTCCCTTTCTCTAGCCTCTCTCTTTGCCCTTCCGTCCGTCCGTCTTATGACGCCTCCTTGCCTCCCATTCGTCCCACCCCCCGAGCTCAGTCTTCTGACAGAGGTGAGGGCTGGGAGGAGAACCCAACACAGCCCTTGCTTACGTGCTGGACTGTCCTCAGTGCGTGCCTGGGCCCAGGGGGCCGCAGCGGTGGCGACTCTTGTTGCTCTTCTCGTGGCCTTCAGGTGTCGTGGTGTGGGTTGGGACCACAGAAGACAGCCTGCTGGCCTCGAGGATGGCTGTTTGTGTTCACCTCGGGGGCCATTTTGGAGCCCAGGGGCGGGGAGGGGCACCCCATCCGTGCTCACCCCTTGCCGGTCAGGCCCTCTCGGGCTCAAGTCTGGGAGGCTGGGAGTGGCTCTGGCTCCACTCGGCCTTCTGTGGAGGCTGGCCTGGGAGGACTCTGGAGGGAGGAGCTTGCCCCGACCCCCGTCGGCAGCCCGTGTAGCCTGCCCTTTCAGTCGGCAGAGGGCCTAGAGCAGGGCCAGCCTGTGCCTGTGGAAGTCACAAGGATGGGGGTGTGGGCTGCGGGCCCACTGTGTGCCAGGGTGGGCCAGAGCTCCTGGCCACCTCCCCCTGTCACGCTTGCTCGGGACTCCCTTGTCTTCCCAGGCTTCCACTTTCGCTTCCGTCTCTGAACTTTTCACCCTTCTTTTGCCTGCTGCCTCGCCGGGGAGCCTTGGAAGTACCCGGCCCTAGGAGGTCCCTTTGGCCCCCTCCTCCCTCCCCAGGACCTGCCCACCATGGCCTTCCCCAGCCAGGATCCACCTAGGAAACAGCATTCGGCTCCCCCACCCCACCTCCGGCCCCTGCAGGGCTCTGCCTATACCTGCTGAAGGGCTCCGCTCAGCAATCCTCCCACCCTGGTGCACTGCTGCTTTCTGTCCTGCGGACCAGGCTTTTCACAGCGGGGGTGATTTCTGCCTCCCAGGGGCACACCTGCCCCTGGGGCTGCCGCACAGTGGGTGCCGGGAAGAGTGTGTAAGCCCTTTAGGAGCTTGTGGCTGGGGATGGCTGGACGTGAACCTTGTCAGGATTTAAAGTGGAGTGGGGCCAGCCACGCGTGGTGAGTGCAAGTCCGGGCTCTGAAACCCCAGTGGAGGTCAAGGTTTCTGGTCAGGGGTTGCTCCTCAGCCCTTCCTTGGCTCATGCCATGCCTTTGGCTGCTTTGGGAATCTTCCCCCTCCCACCCCACCAAATAAGAGTCTTCTGTTTGTCCCCTTCCTGCCTTCTTGGCTTGGGGTCCCTGTGAGAGGTGAGGCGAGGGGTGGCCTCATGTCTGGGGCTGCTTCTGGATGCCTCTAACTGGGTTATCTCTGAACGCGAGTTACTTACTTGCACCCCAAGAGCTGTTTCGTTCATTTAAAAAGACAGAATGACTGTGCGGACGTTTTCTTCCTCCCGCCCTGAATCCCAAGAGCATCAGTGGTCTGATGCAGTCCCCTCTGCCCGACCTGCAGTGACTGGAACGACGTCAGACACCAGGAGCCCCTGCTATTTAGACGGGTTCAGAAAAGCACAGGTGGAACGAACTCAATTTTCCTTCCTCAGGGCACCGGCTGCCCTGCTAGCATGCTGGCTCACCTTGGGGGCCATTTTGGAATCCAAGTGAGGGCAGGGATATCCCTTCCTTGCTCTCCCCCTGCCAGTCAGGCCCTCTTGGGCTCAAGTCTGGGGATTGCTCTGCTTCCACTCAGGGCTTCTGTGGATCCTGGCCTGGGAGGACTCTGGAGGGAGTCGGCCACCTTTGCACAAGCCCTCTCGTCGGTCCTGAGAGCACAGACCCCAGCAGGTCCACGAGGCTTCTGTGGGGGCCTCTGATGATTTAGGGCATAGAACCGAAGGGTTTTGTGCCTGTCGCTGCCCTGTGCAGATTGTGGGAGCTGGTGATGTTCTGACCAGTGGTGTGAAGCCGGACAAACTGGTGTGGGACTTCCCGGATGAAGTCTCCCTGTGTCCTCCTGTCATCAGAATGTACAGGGCTTCTAAGTGAACAGCCCCTGGAGAACAGTCCTAGAATTTTGCAAGTCATGAGCTGGATATAAAATCTGAGTGCGTCCCCATTTCCTGCAGCCCCCTCCCTAAACATAAGGGGTCTTAGGAGCAAAGCAAATACATCTTTCCAGAGCCAGCTGGGTGCTGGAGACCCTTCAGTTCAGTGCGAGGAAGAACCTTGGAAAGTGTAGCATCAGGTGTTTGCTTCAGTCTTTAGGTCTCAATGTTGGGTGATACAGAAAAAGAAAAACCCCAAATACAAAAGATAACCTGATTGAGGGGAGAGAGAGAGAGACAGACACTGAGACATAATTTCTTTTCTGGTTGCAGATGGTGGAGATGCAAACTTTTGCTTTATGTCTCAAGATAGGCAGGTAGAAACGTGCTAACAAACAGCGGCATCCCTGATACACCTTGAGAAAACCCTTCCAGCATGCAGTCAGAAAACACCTTCCTGGTTGCTGGAAACCAATCTTGGCGTAGATTGAAGTGTTGTGAGACCGTGGTTTGATGCCCAAGCTTCTAGGGCTGGGGTTGCCACTATGGGTCCTCCAGATGCATCTTCTAGTTTCCCATTTGCAGAATTGAAATTCTTGAGTCCATATTGAAATCTACTTTTTAATCAGAACTTACAACTTCAGATTCAATCAATTGTGATTTATCCAGAGAGATTTGCTTGCCCCGTGATATCAGTCCATGATATGGCCAAACAGATTGGATTCTGAGTTGCCCTGGACGAGGAATGGACTGGAGACCTCAGGGTGGGAGTTGGCCTTGACTCCCCCAGCCAGTAGCTATGGAGCCACTGTGGAAGAGCATCCCAGCCCTCCTTCTTGGCCCTTATCTCTTTTGAGCATGCTGCGGGAGGTGAGATCACCCATGTGGGACTTCCTTTGGCTATCACACAGAATGCAAAAGTAGAAAATCTCACAGGCTGTGGCTTTCCTGGTCTTGGTTCAGGAGAGAGGCCTTCGATGCCAAACACAGCATCCCTAAGCCTCAGCCAGTTGCAGACTCCTGTTCTGGACCCGTTGACTACTGCCCTGGCCACCAGGCAGGCTTGGCCAGTTGACATTTGGGTGATCTGTGGTCTACCGTAGGAGGCTCTATGCCTCAGGGAGAAAACAGGAACCCATGGGTACTTTGTCAGTTCCTTACTTTCAGAACTCTAAAGAATTCTGAGAGCAAGAGAGAGAGCACCGTTATTTGCTTTTACGCCTTCTTCTGTCCCATCTAGAAAAGAGGTGGCTCGAAGTTCTGCTCCCTTCTTTCTATGCAGGTGGAGATTTCCCACTGAAAACAAGCTGAGCACATTTGGTTCGTTGCAGCAAAGTTCACATAGTTCTTTTAAAAATTGCTCAAAGAACTGGGGCAATGGGGTTGTGCAGTGTTTTTAGGCTCTCAGCAAACCCAGAACATTGTTACCTTGGATGAATGCTGTTTATGTGTCTTATTGACGTCAATATGTTTGAAGTGTACAGTTTCTAACAGGTCTTATTTTTGCAGTTCCTGACCACCACGGCTTTAAGAATATCCTTCAACCAAGAGGGAGATCCATTGCTTTAAGACTTGCCTGGTAAGGACTGTTGTTTTGTAGTTTGTTGAAGTGGTGTCTGTCTGTGAGTCTAGGGGGGGGGTCTGGGCTGCCTCCTTTGGGTTGCAGGTCTCTGTGTTGAGGGAGCGTTCTCCCAGGCACTCCCTGTCGCTCCTGGGACTGAGGTGCACTGCAGAGAAACTTCCAGATTCAAAGGTCTCTGGGAGGTGATGTGGTTCCAGATCTTCTGCAAGGGATGAGCCTGTGATATGGAGACTCGCTCCTGGGTCTTGGAGCAGGGCCACCCATGGGCCAAAGCCCAGAAAGGGTGACTTCTTTCTCTCTTGTGTGGCATCCGGCATTGCTGCCTGCCAGCCAGCAGCCTGCCATGAGAGCTGGGGAGCTGGTGGGCTGCCCTTGGAAGCCAGGTGACCCAGCCACACACTACCTGTGGTCGATCGCCTGTCACTCACCAGTTGATTCAGTGGCCCCGTCTTGGAGGAAGCTTGTCCTAGAGCAGCTCTGTGTTTGTCATCTCCATCAAACTCAAGATCACATACTGAGAATGGAGTGTTTTTCCGGCACAGGAGCTGATAAAAACTTAAAACCCCAAAGAAAGGGCGGTGCGTGTATTTGATATCTTTGGTGGCCTCATCCGAGGCTGCTCCTGATATCTCTGTAAACTCACCCTCAGATCTAATTAGCCAAACCCACCTTCTCCTGACCATGTGCCTCAGAGGTCACTACATAAACCAGGGAAATTGAAAGCGGAATTATGCACTCAGAAATTAATTTTATACTGTACTGAATATATATTTTTTATTGTGACTTTATCTTGCTGGAAAAGTGCTTACTTCTGATTTTGTGGATATTCCTGACCGTGGATTACTTTTATTTTGGTTTTTACACAACAGTTATATTAGAAATTTGCTGTTTTATTCTTACCTTCTTAGTAAAAATCCTTTTATCACACAATGGGTAATTTATATCCATTACCAGGCCTTTCAATCCTTTTCAGTGGGGCTGTCAGTGCCGTTGGCACAGTAATGATTAATGTGATCTAATAATAGTGTGCCATTATATTACCTTAGTAAAACATGTACCAACATCCTCTTCGGATCTACCAAATTCATAGCTTCCTATAATATTTTTGTTGAAAGACAGGATTACTATTTTTCAAAGCTGATTTTTCCCCCTTTAACATATTTAATGAAATTCACAATTCTTTGCCTTAGTAATCCCAGGCATGTGATTGGGCTCGATGGGCAAATTCTACATCTGTAGGCACCGTTGTGATTTGTCAGACGAGAGATCCGCCAGTCCCAGTGATCTGCCAGAGAGATTATTTTGTTTTTGTTGGGCCTGGGTTATTCTGCCTTGAAGGAAAAAAAAAAAAATGCCCTGCCTCCAGTCCCTTCTGACTCCTAATGAAGAAGGTGTGCTTTAGATCCAAAGGCAAAAGAGTGGATGATTTGGCTTGTGTCATTCCTTCTGCCGTCACCTGCCTCCGTGTGCTGGTGGACGGCAGAGGCAGCAGAGCCAGGAAAGTCACTCCAAGCTGCCTTCCGTGGATGCCCCTCTCTGTTCCGTCTTTTTCTCCCTCCGGCCTTGGCCCAGGCTTTCAGGATCTGGCACAGGGTTTCTCAACCTTGGCGTCCCTGACGTTCTGGCTGGAGGGTCGTTTGCTGGGGGGGCTGTCCTACGCACTGCAGTGCCCTGGTCCCTACCTGCTAGATGCCAACAGCACTCCCAATCCTTTCTCCACTGTGACAACCAAAAATGTCTCCAGAATTCACCCCATGTCCCCCGAGGGCCCAGTCGGCTCTTCTTGGAGAACCACTGGCCTAATGTGGGAGGAACGTGAACAGACATTTTTGGGGAATTCCGGCCCGTGGGCCAGAGTTTCCTGGTGTTTCTTGGGATATCTTCGGCTTTGGGGGAGAAGATGTGTGGGTGATGACTACACACCGCATCCTTTTCTTGACTGAAACACAGCCCCCTTCCTCCTTTCTCCCCACCTCCTCTGTCATAGAGCCTGGCCCGAGCCAGGGCCTGAATCTTAGCTTCTTCCACTTAAATCCCATTATAATCACGCTCGTGATTGATAACATTCCACCTTTTCAAAGGGCTTTAAAATCTGTGTCAACCAAGGATGACATTATTGTCGTGCAGGCGAGATGTATTCAAACAATTACACACTCAAATCGAAGTGGGAAGGTTTGTCCTTCTATTTCGGCGCCTTTGTGATGTGGCTTTAGCCAGCGTCTCAGCCCCCACAGTCCCGGAAACCTTCAGCAGAAAAATAAGTGGGAAGAAACAGGTTTTGCCCTTGATACCACTCAGCTTTGAAAGCAGCGTGAGTATTTGGGCTTCTTAGGGCTAGAGGGTGGGGGAGAAAGGAGAGGTTGTTGAACATGGGGGCATGGAGTGGGGACGGGAGAGAGAGAGAGAGAGAGAGAGAGAGAGATCCTTGTTTTTGATTCGGAACAAAAATTACTGCTGCAACATTGGCTCAAAATATGCAATCAACTGAAATCAGGAAAGTATTTTGAATACAAAATTTATATTGAAATACTTGAATCTTGATACGTGTGCACCCACATATATGTATATATTTAAATCAAGGATGGAGAAGATGAGAAATAAAGCTTTTGTCATAAAAATACTGCCTGCAGTATTTGCCCTCAGATGATTCTGCTACATCAGAATACATTTTTGTATTGTTAACATTTCTATGTGAGACACTCTTGTTTGTTTTTACAACTGATCCTTGATAACAGCAAATGAGGAAACAGTTCTGATTTACCTTTGTGTTAGGAAGATTTTGAATCCATTGCAACGTCTGGTGCAGGAAACATTCAGCAACTCGCTCCTTCACGGGTTTTTGCTCTGTCTCGCCTACTGCGACGCAAGTCCGTGAGGGTAGGGGGCCTCGAGTGTTTTGCTCCATGTTATTTCCTTAGTTCCTGGAATGGTGCCTGCGGTGTTGCAGGTTCTCAGTAAAGCTTTGGTGACCAGAAGGATGGGGGGGTAGATGGGTGTACAGGTGAGTGGGTAGATGGATGGCTGAGTAGATGGATGGGTGTGTGGATAGATGGATGAAGGGTGGATGGATGGGTGAGTGGATGAATGAGTGAGTGGAAAGACGGGTGGGTAATGGATAGGTGGGTGGATGGATGGACAGATGGGTGGATGGGTGTGTGGATGGGTGAGTGAATGGACAGATGGTTGGGTAGTGGGTAGGGCTCCATCTCAAGCCATAACAGAGACCTCAGAACACTGGGATCACTGGTTCAAATGAAATCTCACTCCTACCATCTCTTCTACCCCTTGGTCTCCCAAACCTTTTTTTTTTTAAACTTTGAAATGGTCAGTTCTAGCATGGCATCCTTATGATTTCTTATTTAATCTAGTTTATTAAAGTAGAAAAAAACATGCCTAGAGCTCTCTGTGAGCTGAAAATAGGTGATTTCCACAAGGTTGTGGAAATGTCTTTAAAAATACACAAGGGCATGTACAAAATGACTGGGACCGAAGACGTGGAGGCAGAGTGGGAGAAGCGGTGCCTCTTTCAAAGTGGATGAGAACGTATGTGGCTCAGAAGCCTTCCCGTCCACATGTCGAATGTCCATCGACCTCTCCGCGGTTGAGTGTTTCATTTTCTCTTGAGGCTCTTTCGTGTCATCTTCAGACCTGCCATGCTTGATCTCTGTGGGACGTAGCAGGGCTTCAGCCCTGTGGAGTCAGCTGTCTTGACATAGGCTGAGTCTCTGGGAGTGGTGTTTCCAAGCCTGGGCACGGCGCGGGCAATGCATCCATCTCTTGGGAAACTTATTCCCAGTGATGGGGATGGTCCAAGTCACTTCACCCTTGACTATTCAGTTATTGCGCAGCGAGTATCATGGCAATGCCAGTGGGAACATAATAAAGAAGAAAGACAAATGATCTCTAAATCTGGTAACCTGTCGCAAAGGTACAGGCTCTGAAACCAGATTTCCGGGGTCAAAACCCCGGCTCTATTGCTCACTAGCTATGTGATCATGTGTCAAGGGACTCGTGCCTCAGTTTTCCCATCTGTAAATTGGAAACCACAATAATGACAGTCTAGTAGATTATACTACGTGATGCACTTAAAATGATTCCTGGCTCAAAGTAGGCATTTAATAAAAGCAGGGTGCTGTTATTACTTTCATTTCTTTTTCTGTTTGCTCGTCTCTTCCCCTTCCTCTCCCTTTATTCAAGATTAACTATTAGCCTCTTCTCTTAAGCCTCACACCAGAGTTAGGAGCCCTAAGATGTTGCCAGGCATGTGGTGCCCCCAGCACCCCTGGGGACCTTGGTTAGCAAGTTCAGAGAACATCAGAAAGGGTGGTGAGTTTCCTAAGCCAGTTTCCCCGTCCCATTTCCTTTGTGAGGGAGTGTTGTTGACATGCCACTGGGGGTTTGGGATTTGCTTGGTGTTTGGAGAGTGCATTCCTGAGATGGATGCCACGTGGTCACGTGGTCACGGTGGGTGGGGACAGCCAGCTCTTAAAAGGGAGGGGACACTGCCCACGATTTGTTTCCTCCATTCCTTTGCAAGTGAGACTGCTCCGCATCATGGCCCAGTTTTATATTTTTAGCTTCCACTGAAATTTAATGTTTTGCTTTTGGTTTATTATGTATGCGAGTATCTTGCTGATAAATTACATGTGTAATTGTCCCATCGTAACCACTGCTAGTCAGCGACAACATATAATTAAACCCACCCTTGTAGTCATTGAACTTTTCTGTCCCTGACAAGATCACTGACCACTCCGAGGAGGGCGTACCTCCACGTATGAGCCATGTGAGGCCTGAGTGGCCTTGTTGCCCTGGGGGCCCTGGAATGTGCCTGTACAAGTGTGGGAGCAGTCTCCTTCTGGGTGGTGTGTGCGGGGTGGAAGGATCGGGTCACGAGGCCTGGACTGCCTCTCTCTTTATTTCTGTGTCTAGGCCCAGATGATTATGGGCCCCAGAGTGGATTCCTGGTAAGGAAGTACGTGAGTGAGTTGTAGGATTGTCTTTGTTTGCCTCTGAGCCTTCTTTTCCCATATAGTCAACATCTTTCTGCTTATTTGCTCTGCTGCTCTTACGCCCTGTGCCAAGGGATGGTAAGCAGCGGCCTGTGAGCCGCAGCCAGTACACTGCCCGTTTTTAATTTTTCTAGCATTTCAAAATGGAAAAAAAATGGCAGGGAAAGACACATAACATAGCACTTACTATCTTGACCATTTTGAAGTGTATAAGTTCATTGGCGTTAGGCACACCCACAATGATGTGCAGCCATCACCACTGTCCATTCCCAGAAACTTCTTGATCTTCCCACACTGAAACTCTGTACCTGTTAAATCATATCCATCTCCCTCCCCCAGGTCCAGGCATCCGCCATTCTGCTTTCTGGCTCTATGAACTTGATTGCTCTAGAAACTTCATGTGAGTGGAGCCAGGCAGTATTTGTCCTTTTATGACTGGCTTATTTTGCTTAGCGTAATGTCCTCAAGTTCATCCATGTTGTAGCATGTGCTAGAATTTCCCTCCTTTTTAAGGCTGAAAAAAGATTCCAGGGTAGATATACACGATTTTATGTATTCATCCGTTGATAGGCCACCTCTTGGCTATTATGATTGATGCTGCTATAAACATGGGCTCATATATTTCTTCAAGATCTGGTTTCTAATTCTTTTGGGTGGAATTGCTGGATCACAGGGTAATTCTATTTTTAACTTTTTGAGGAACCACCATACTGTTTTTCATAGAGGTTGCGTGATTTTACATTTCCACTAACAGTGCACAAGGGTAGCAGTTTCTCTGCATTCTTGCCAACACTTGTAATTTTCCATTTGTGAGGTGTAGCCATGCTAATGGGCGTGAGGTGGTTTTCAGTATGGGTCTGCCTGTTTTCATATGGCCTGCGAGCTGGAAATGTTTTGTGATACATGGAAATTGTATGAAATTCAAATTTCATAAATAAAGTCGTGTTGGCACTTCTGTTCATGTCCATATTAACTGTGGCTGCTGCAATGGCAGAGTCAGGTAGTTGGGGCACAGCCTGTGAGACCCATAAAGCCTAACATGTTTACCACTGGATCCTTTAGGGGAGACCTTCGGTGAGAGCTCCCATGGTGAGAGCTCTACCCTTGATCTTGTCTAATCCCCTCAGCAACCACTTTGCAGACATAGAAACTGAGGCCCAGCAATGATAAATAGCTTGCACACATCACATATTTGAAACATGGCTGGACCAGGATGCGTGTGCCTTGTGACTGCATATGTTATGCTCCTTACCACTGCGTTCAAGGAAGATTGAAGATCGCTCTTTCCGGGGAGAGCTTACTTTTTTGCAAGTCTGGGTTCAGGTCCTGTTTGAGAAAGCGTTTATGATTGTACTAAGACTTGAGGTTGTCCAGGGAGAGACGGCCAGTTGGGAAAGAGAGCAGAGATTGGAGGAGTTGTTAGGTGAGTTGAGCCTCCCTTTATTTCTAGATTAAAATTCTAACGTCTGCATCCTTGCATGGCAGGAGGAGTTTTCAACTCTGGAAGGAGATAGTTTTAGGATGCAGGCATGTCTACATGCACAGCATTTCCTCAGGATTAGGAGAAAAACCAAACCAATCAATAAGTTCTTCTTGCATTAAAAAAATGAATTATTTCCATAACTGAGAGGAAAGAAAGCCAGGGTCTACAAGGGGACGTGTTGATTGATTCTTCCCCCTTCATTCTTTTGATCAGACATTGTTTGGGAAGAATTCTAGCGTAGATCTCTCTGGCCCGCCCAATTCTTTTTTTCTCAGATGTTGAGATCTGCTTTCCCGTTCCTCAGAGACTGTCTTGGGCATCCCTTTGGCCTCTTGGCTCAGATGTCACTTGCCATGTTGTGACAGTTCCCTCTCTCTGTCTCCTCCCCTCCTCTCCACCCTCTCTGTCCACCAGGATGTGTGGATTTCGTACCAGGAACCTTCTGATATTTCTCCATACAGAGACAAAGCATGGATAGTTATTTGTTCTTTCTTCAGTGAAGAGAAATGTTTTAGCTGATTTTACATATTTGTGTGCATTATGGAAATTCCCTATCAGTCTCAAGTATCTGGGGGTGTTGGGGGCTCTAGGGAATGGTTGGTCTTGCACCCATCTCAAGCAAAAAAGGCTGTGGTCCTCCTTTTGTGTTTGGGAATGCATGACCCCCTCCTCCCCCCCCAGTAACTACTGTATTTCAACAATAGGCTTCAAGCGGCCACAGAATGAAACACAACAGTGTTTTTCATGAACTTTTGGCTGTGGTTTAAGTCCAACAGAGCTGGACTCTTACCCTTAGAGTTTTCTGGCTCAGTTCATTTTGTACAAAGGAAAGTATGATAATCTGAGTTGTAGGATGATAATGTGATCGGCATGTTAGCACATTGCAAGAAAGATGCAATGACTTTGGATTTTGAGTTTCATCCTTACTGCTGTGCTGCCTCAAGCAAGGGGCCTGTACCTAGCAGGTGCTCCATAAATACCTGAGGAATGAGTGAGTCTGACAATTGCTTGAGAAAAAGTGGAGAAGTGCCCATAGGTTTTGGAAACAGGGATGGCCATGACTTTTTTTTTTCCTGTCTAAAGATGAAGTTAGGGTGTTGGCCTGATGTTGGTCTCTTGCCTGCCTCAGAGCCCAGAAGATGGTGATAATATGGGCCACACGTTCAACTGACCTTGGTTTCCTGTCTCTTCTACTCTGATAGCTCCCTTCTCTCTCAGCTTCTCTTGCCAACTAGGAGCAGAGCCTTGATTGAGGGTCCCTGGGCTCAGCCCCAGTGGGGGCAGGGTGCTGTGAATCCCATCGCTGAGAAGTTTGCTGCCGAGAGGGTCGGAGACTCAGCGGGTGTATATATACATGTGTGTTTCTGTGTATATACATGTGCATGTGTTGGAATGACTGTGAGAGGGTGCATGTGTTGAATGTTCTCACCCCAAAGTCATCTGCATTTTCTTCAGAGATACTGCAAGAAGATAAAGTTTTTCTAATGTTTATATGTATGAATTATTTCACGTCTGAAAACAGTTAATAGCACAAAATGATGCTCTTATGAGTGAACTGCGCCCAACAGAATAATTTTTGCTCCTTAACAAAATATAACTTGAGACAATATTGACAGTAAAAAATGCAAGTATGGCACATGCTGGATTATTCACCACCTCTCTATTTCTCCTCCTCTAGGCCCCAGTGTGTTTGTGTATGTGTGTGTGAGTGTGTGTGTGTGTGTGTGTGTGTGTGTTTAAAAATGACTCCCAAGTTTTAGAAATGTGACATCCCAAATGTTATCAGGCCTCCAACAGCCAGTCAGTGAGTGGCGAACCCCCTCAAGGAGGTTTTGGAGGTTTGCAGAACACACAGGGGGACTCTCTGCCCCCCACTCCAAACTCAGTTCCTGTTTTCCTTGGTGGCAGCCTCTGTCCCTTCTTTCCTCCAAGACCTCAGGAACTGAAGACTGAGAGAAGGTTTTAAGGGACGGGAGAGACAGGCATGCTTGGATGGAAGCTGTGTGAGTGTGGGAAGGGGCCTGATCTTGGAGCAAGGAGGCTGGTCTGACCCTGCATCTGCTGCCACCAGCCTGTGTGAAGACTCAGCCATCGCCGCTGCAGGCTGCCACTTGGGGCTAAGCGGCTTGGCCCCATAGTGTCTAGGGCTCTTTCCGAGAATGACCTAGGGCGGGATGTCAGTCATGTCCACACAAGTCCCCCGGGATCCTTGGAGCATGCAGATTCTGCTGTAGGAGGTCTGGGGAAGCACGATCCTGCATATTTAATAGACTCTCAGGTGACAGGGATCCGGCTGGTCCTTGAAGCACACTTTGAGTAGCAAGGGACTACGTTGGTAGTTCTCAATTGATAAATTGGAATGGCCTGGGGAACTTCTAAGACCCGCCCATGTCTGGGAGTCACTCTAGACCAGTCAAATCAGGAATCTCCTTGTAGGGAGCGGGGTGATGGTGGGTGAGGGCTCTGATCACATGCAGCCAGGGCATGGACCACTGGTGCTGTGCCGTGGCCCTCCAAATTGAACAGGCTTCCGATTCGCCTGGAGGGCTTTGAGAGAACAACGCTGGGCCCCAACCTGGATTTTCTGAATCAGGAGGTCTGGGGTAGCATCCAAGAACGTGAATTTCTGACAAGTTCCAAGGCAACGCCCATGCGGCTAGTCCAGGGACTGCACTTGGGAACCTTGGGCTAAGGTCATCAACCAACTCAATAGTCATGGGACAGAGGTCTCGAGGGAGGGTGGTCCCCGGACACACAGTCCCCAACCAGGGCCACCCCATGCACATCTGTATTACACGGTGAGCTGCCTTCATAAGCTTTCACTGGAAAAAGATTTGTGGGTAAGAGAAGCATGTTTGAAAACTTCTGAAGTAAAGGCAAGACTTTGATTTATGGGGATGGTGAGGGTTCATTCTTCAACTGAGGGAAAAGCCAGGCAGGATCTTTGGTGGTCTTTGCTGCCGGAGGTGACCATTTTCTCCCCCAGTCCTGCCTTCTCCCGCAGTACGTTTCCCACACTGAGCTCCGGCTTCGTCTTGCATATCTGCGCTCATACCTAGTGGGAGATCCCTGGGGCCCCGCCTGGTGTTGGGTAGCTCATCCTGTGGCAAAATCAAATGCGTGCAGCTGCCTGTTTACGGAGTGTCGAGCGCTGTCCTCATTTTAGATGCATGATCTCATTTAATTCTTATAACGGCCTCCTGAAATAAATACTGTCATCATCCCATTTCAGAGATGAGTGTTTGATGCTGCCTCCCAGATCGCCAGTGTCCATGAAAGCAGTTTAGGCAGAAGGGCAGTAGAGTAAGTGATGGGGAGGACTCTGTCCTTACTGGTGTTTTGGGAGCAGAGAATAATAGGTCCCTGTCAGCCCTGCAGGTTCTAGCATCCACTGCCTGGGCCAGGTGATAGAGGTCCGAGTCCTTGGCTTCCCAGAGTGGCTGGCCTCTCAGGAGTGGTCACTGTGGCTGTCCATTCTTGGTCCAAGTCCCAGCTGGCCAATATCTTCTGGGGAAACTGTGAGGTTCCTCCTGGGTGAGGCCCTTTGGTTTGGCTCTTGACTGTGCAGAGGGGTCTGGGAAGAAATTCTGGGAACCAGCCAGGAGGGAGGTAGATGGATCTCTCCAGGGTCCGGGTCCTGTTTCGATGACTGCTGCCTCTAATCTAGCCTGCTTTCTGCCCCCAGAGCCCCTGGGAGACCAGGAATGTGTCCAGCACGTCAGATTCTTGCTGAGACACCGTGCGAAAGCGGGTTCTTCTCCGTCTGCACCGAGTGGGCTTGGGTCAGTGGCTGGGACCTCCCTGATTGGAGGAAGGGAGGCACAGATGGGCGTGTGGCTGTCCAAGTGGCACCTGGGTCCTGCCGGTGGGGATAGGATGGCAGCATCCTTTAGCACTCATTGGAGCCACCTACTGTCCCCCTTGTGGTTGTGCTCCTTCTCCTGAGGGAGCCTGGGCCTCAGCGTTTGTAGGTGTTGGCCACGGAGAGGGAAGGTGAGGGTAAGCCTTCCTGAAGAAAAGAAAACTTCCTGATGAGGGGTCTCAGGTGTCCTACGAGCGGGCATGAGGCCCCAGCCAGGGAGGACCTTCCAGGGGCCAGGACCGTGCTGTTTCTCCTGGGCCTCAGGTCCTGAGACACCTAAGAGGTTCTCAAAAGCATCTTGAAGCGCAGTCTTCCATCGAGCCAAGCCTCTTCCCCTCATCTTCAACTGAAACTAGGTGAACTTAATGGAAGGCTCACTTGAAAACTTGACTGGGACTGTTTCCAGTGCCTTATTCCACAGGTGCTTCTAGGTCAATGATACAATCTCTTAGTGTACCTGGCAGCGTGGGGGAAAGTGTGTGGAGAAAAGTTTATGTCCAGTGGAACAGAATTTCCACCCAAGCGCTTTAGTTTACTAGACCACGTTTGATCTTAAGCAATGCCTTTTTGAACCCTTGAGGGTTTTATTGCTGAGCTTTAAAAAGATTGTCCCATTCAGAGGGCTGGCTTGCTCTTGAATGGAGCTGCATCTTGCGAGAGAAGAGGCAACTCTTGCACCCAACAGAGACAAAGGTGTCAGCTGCCAAGGGTGGTGGGCACTCCATTTTTTTCTGCCTGGTAGCACAAGGATGTAGCCGACTTTCTCTCTTTGAAGGATTAGACGTGCAAATATTATCTTAGAATCTGTAGAGTATGACAGCTCAGGTGGACGAGTGGCCAGGTGCTGGGAGGATGTTCTCCCCTGGCCTCTCGAGGCTGAGTGAACAGCCCAGGTGGTGGGTCTGCCAGTGCTGTAATGTGGGCCACAGCACGAGGGCTCAGGGCCCGGCAGCAGGTGGGGCTGAGCTTTCCCCATCGACCTCAGCTCTTCTTTAAGGAATCCCAGCAGGTCTTCCCCAGGACCCTTTCCCCTTTAGAATAGTAGGCTAATTCCACCCATTAAAAGCCAAAGGCTTATCACCACCTACTGTGAGGCGAGCCAAGCCCCTTGGCTGCATCTGGACCAGAAGAGGCACGCTCGGGTCATACTCCATCACCAGCTGTGCAGAGGACCATGCCCTGTCTTTACCTTCCCATATGGTGCAGAGGGCCAGTGAGACCAAGAGCCGGGACCGGCCCCGGATGTGGAGTTGGAACTTTCATTCTGGTCCAGAGTTTTTCAAAGGGAGATCTCATGTATGTCAGGCTGGCTCTGTCTGCCACTGTACCCTCCAGGCTCTTAATACAGATCTCCTGATGACCACTGGACAAGAGTTTCCTAATTCTGGTGGCTTTGGGGTCGGGATATTTGCAGCAGTCCAGGGCTGTTGAAAGATCTTTGCCAGCCACAGAACAACAGTTTACTGCTTCCTTCATCCTGTCTCACTCCAAAGAAACTTTTTGGAGTCTGGGAGACTTGGGCCAGGGAACCAATGACAGTGATGATTTAAGGACTGCTGGGAGAATCTGTTTTGAATGCAGGTTCTCAGGACCCAGATCTATAGGTGTGTTGGTTTGGGAAGGGGCCTGGAAATCTCCATTTCTCACAAGCTCCTTGGGCAATGCAGGGAGCCTGGGATTATAGTAACACTGAACCTAAATTTTAGAGGGTGGACCCGAGAAGGCTGGATTCTGGTAGCTTCCTTCTTCCTTCTCAGCTGGGAGACTTCAGGTCAATAATTTTCTGATCAACAAGAAGAGAGACTAGGTATTTATTATTTCCAAGAGTCTGTCCAATTCTGAAGTTCCAGCACATTAAAAATAATCTGCATTTTAGGCCTGGCAAGTCAGATTCCCCCTGAAGGAGGCCTGAAAAGAAAGAAATTCTACAGTGTGAACATGTGGGCTTTTTGGTACAAGGCCAAGGTTAGAAAGGTAGCCTCTGTGAAAGAATTATTTGTATTTATTGAAATCACTCAGTTTAATCACCTTGGGTGCTCTCTTGATTAAAAAAAAAGTATAATCCTCTGTAAATTATGAATACCTTGGAATTCACAAATTCTATCACTTTTGTGATTGGCAACATTGAATGGCAACAGCTCATTTAAATAAGCAACATCTGGACATTATTATTTTTAGGGATTTTTCATCTGCTGATTTAGAAATCTGGGCCTTTATGAATCTTGCATGAATATTCTTTTATATTCACATCTACCGTCAAGACACAAAGAAATAGCCAAAAATATTGTCCAGTGGTTCTTTGATGCAATGCATGTGTTTTTTAAACAACAAATCCATTGTGAACGAGAGAAGACGTAAAGTAGGCTGCCTGTGAGTGTAGGTGGAAGAGCAACTTGATCTTCCAGGAGCCAGAATAGCCTGGCAATTCAAAGCCACAGCAGGGAGAGGGTTTTGATTTTTATATGTAATAACGTAGCATTTTAAAATAACAGTATAATTTTGGCCTGACGATATCAGAATATGGTATTCACTATTTCTCAGAATAATCCAATTTGGAACAATATATTCTGAGTAGGTTTGGTAAAAATAGAACATCTATCATCCCATGGTATAAGATAATGCATTAATTTTTATGAGTGAATTATGAAGATGTACAACTCGGTTAAGAGTTAGGATAAACATAATATTCCTTAATTAATCCATTATGCCATGGTACACATGTGCCACTTTTATTATCTTAAAAATGAAAAGTGTCAAAAAAGGAAATTGCTGCTTTTTTATATCAAAAAAAACCTTTTTTGAAAAATCATAAAATGCCCACTCTAATTCACCATATAATACTAATGAGCTTAACAAGCCATCTCAATGCACAGTTTAGGATAAAAGGTCATCAGTTTCTGGCAGTCAAATTCCCGTACTTTTTAGATGAGGCAAAACCTTTCAGCACCAAATATCGGAAATGGCATTTGTCATTAGAAGCGTTATTAATAGCTATTTGCTATGAACATGGGAGAGTTTTGGAAATTCATCTTGTACCCTCCTTGCAATTTCTAAATCTTATGGGTGCCGATGCCAAGAGCATTGGTGGAGCTCACACATACTCCCCCTGGAATCTGCGTGATTTTTGCCCTTCCCGGTTCTGGGTGATGTTGAATAGGAATCTCACATGCAGAGCGTTCCATTTCGTACTGCATTTAATTTCCCCAAATCTCTCTGAATCCCCTCCGCTTGTTTCCTGGTGTCTCTCTGCTCTCCAAGTGGCGCTCCTTCCTCTCTGGACGTATCAGTGTCATCTGCCCGCTATTTCTTTTGTCTCGCCATGGAGCAGACTCTTCGGAGGCACGTTCTGGGCACCTTCGGCAGCCGCCGTGCCCACGATGGCGGCAGTCGGTCTTGTTATGGAAAAGAATTGCCTGGTGGGTGGTGGGAATGGCCAACAGCGGACTGGAATCATGAAGCTGAAAGTAATATTGCCGACTGGAGGTCATTTTTCCCAACCGAGGGGCAATAGTTTGCCACTATAAACTGCACATTGCAGTCAGTATATGTTTTATTAAACCATTTAAGGAACTTGGGAGCCATTTCATTTAAACTTCCTGCTTGATGTAGCTCAGGGCAGAGCCCAGAGCCGCTCACAAAATAGGCCTGGAGTAATTTGCAGACGAGATACCCCGAGAGCCCAGCAGGATCTGCCACAACCGGGGAGCCTGGCCAGGGCTGGACCAGTACTCACAGTGCTTATTAACGCAGAATGCACCAGTGTGTGTGTGTGTGTGTGTGTGTGTGTGTGTGTGTGTGTGTGTGTGTGTGTGTGTACTACGCGTGCGCGCCTGGAGTCTCTAGTCCCAGCTCTGCCACAAACTGGTTCCCTGACCTTAGTTAACTCTTTTAGCATCCCTGGGACTGTTTCCGTGGCTGCAAAATGAGAGGTTTGGGTTTGATATGGGAGGCAGGATCCTTTCCAGTTCAGGGATTCTATAAAATGCTGGATCGTCAGGGGGTTCCCTAGAACTGTGGTTCTGGGACTCCCTATCAGGCCCCTGGCCGTCACCGTGGAAAGCCAGCCTTTGTTCCTGCCCTGCTTGAGAAGTCCTTCTGGATGTGGCTGCTTGTTTAGGCTCCGGGGACCGCCGCTCCCCGGACCCAGTGGTGATGTGCTGGTTCTCAGCACAGAGCCGGGAAGATGGCAAGAGCCACTCAGTTCTCACGCTGAACAAAAATAACCTCTTGGAATGATACTTTTGTGTCTGAGGAGGTCGGAAGCTGAGGTGTGTGCACCGTGTCCGGGACCAGAACACTGGGTCCTAGGATCACTCTGGCTGTGACTTGCTGGGCAACGCCCCGCCGGTCATCCTGCCTATGAAATGGGGCCGTGGTGGTCGTGAGGCTGCTCCTTTCACTTCCTCCTGCCTGCGAAGGCCCAATGAGCAGGCCTTAAGCTGTAAAGTACTAGAGGCCATGCTTTTTAAAAAAATCACTATGGATAACTTTGTGATTATCATTTAGCTTTCAGATCTCCCCTGAATTGCATGCCTGCGAATTCTGTGTTCACAATTTGTGCCTATGAATAAAAGAACGATGAGGTGAGATGTGCTTTATCTTTAAGAGTAATGAACAGAATGGAATCGGGCATTTTGGCTTTCTCAGCCCTGACTGGTGGTCTTTAGTAGGTGGCCTTAATTCTACAAAGTTATATAACCAAATCTTTTGTCTAATTGGTAACTATATTTAGGAGGTAGAGAAATATGTGAGCTATTCGTTTCGATTAAATTTTTTATTATGCACTCTGCATTTGGATTGACAACTATTAATATTAAAGAGCTTGGCCAAATTGAAATTTGTATTGCTGGAGAGACTTAAATATAATGTATGATGCTGGAAAAAAAAGCCCAGGGAATATGAGAATGACCAAGCTGGGTGCAGAGAGGTCCCACCAGGCGCTGATGTGGGCTGGGAAAGACCCGCCCCGTCTCTGCATGCCAAGGAGGGGTGTGTGTGGGGGCCCTGCCAGCCAGTGTCAAGGTCTCCGGGGCTGAGACGTTCATGGAGATGATGCCAAATAAAGATGTAGAGCACGTTTTAGCACATTATACAAATAATTTTTTATAATCACTGTTTGTATATAATATTTTTTCCCGGCACTATTAAGAAGGTTTGGGGATAAGGCAGAGGAAGTCATTCTAAAATAGAATACATGTATCACCAGTGTAATGATGAAAAAGAGGGGGCCCAGCTTCCCCAGAAACCCCAAGGCAGATGGCATCGCTGCTCTGCAGGTCCTTGGGAGGTTAGAAGCTCTTTCTGTTCCGTGGGAGGGAGGCTGTAAGGCCATAGCTAGGCGAGGAGTGTGCTGGGAGCAGCCGGGAGTTCCAGGGCTAGCTCTGCTGCCGGAGGCCCTGGGACTTGGGCTCGTGGTTGATGTCTCTGGGGCTTGGTTTCTTCTAGCAATGCCCGTGGCTTTGCGCAGCATCCCGATTGTCACATGCAGGATCCTATTGGATTTTCACGGAGGCTTGGGAGACCTGCAGACAGGAGAAGTGGGTGTCTGGGCCAACAGACCAGAACCAGCTCTGGAATGCAGTCAGTGGGTCACTCCAAACAGAAAGTGTCTTCCTCTGGAGTCTCCAACTCCCTAGAGCCCAGGGTGAGCCCAGGAGTCCCGGCACATGTGCCTTGTGAGCCGGCCCTCATGCACCAGGCACCTCCGCCTTCCATGTGTTCCCTCGGTCTAGAATGTCAACCCCATCCCCATCCACCATGTAACTCCCTCCTCTTCCAAGTGCCCCAGGCTGAAGAACGTCCCTCAGCAGTGCCTAGGGGATTGGCTGGTCCTCAGGCTGGTCATTGCCGTCCCGCATTGTTCCCCAGGGGCAGGGCTTTGCTCCACCCTCTACCCCCAGCTGTCCCAGGGTCCCTCAGTGCCTGCACACAGAGCGCACTGTCTGTCCTTCTCCAGATATGACTGGCAAAGGCGGGAAAGAGGATCGTTTCACACTTGGTACTGAAGATACTTAGTTCACGCATTTTTTCCCCCCTACTAGACTGTAAACTCTCTGGGGCTGGGACATTTTTCTTGGTTTACATATGATTTTTACATACTGCTCCCTAACATTAGAAGCTGGAATATCAATGTGGGAAAACTTCCATGAACAGGGATGCCTGAAGAATTGGTGAGTCCTTCAGTGGAGTCTGTGGACAGTGGGATTTCATCCGCATACGTGATTTTAAAACACCCAAGAATTCCTGGTTGAGCTGTGGTTTCTTCTAACAATGCCCGTGGCTTTGCGCGGTATCACAGTTGTCACATGCAGGATCCTACTGGATTTTCACAGAGACTTGAGAGACCTGCAGACGGGAGAAACGGGCTGTGTGGTTTTCAGAGGCCCGGCTGGTGTCCCAGGTTTCCTGGAATGGAGACAGGGCATGCCGCCTTGTGCACCACTGCCACCGCGCCTGCTCCATCTCCCAAATGCTACCCTGGCTCCTGGAGGGGGGGAACCATCCCTCGTCTTCGCTGCCGCCCCCCGCTTAGCTCAGTGGCTGGTGCGTCTGTGCCTGTGACAGGCTCTGTGTGACGAAGAGGTGGAGCCAGGGCTGGAGGAGCAGCGTGGAGGCCAGCTGATGGAGGTTCCCCTCAGGACAGCCTCCAAAAGGGGGGTTGTTGGCCACGCAGTTTCTCCTGCAGACAGGTTCATCCCTTCTCTGGAGAGCAGAGGACCTAGGGGTTGTCTCCAGAAAGAGAGTCCTGTTACCTGTTTGCTTTCTGATGCTTTTTTATTGGCCAGGGGTAGCGGACCTTGCCAGGGCCCTTTGGAAGCCATTCACTGCTCGGGCAAGTGCCTGCAACTCTGCCTGGGGTGTCTCTCCCCGTTGGAGTATGTGTGGCCTGCCGCGGGGCCAGGCCCCAGGTGCTGAGGACTTGCTGCCTCCAGAGCAGCCCTCAGCCAGGGATGGGGTGGGAGCCAGTGGACAGAGGCCGGCTCCTGCCCTGGATCGGATAGCTCTGGGGCGAGTCCTGTATAGGTCTGAGGGGATCGCGGCCCAGTGCCTGGCAGACTGTGCTCCCCAGTCTACCCAACACCGGCTCCCTTTCCTCCCCCGTTTCCCCACTTCCGGCCGGCACTTCTGGAATCACCCCCTGTACTAACCTCAGGCCCTCTTCCGAGGAAACACAGGAGACACAGGCTGGCTGAGTGGGCTTTGAGCCGGTGGGGCTGGCCTGCACAGCCTGATGGGCACTCCTCAAGGCCTGTTCACTGTGCTTTCTTCACTTGAGACTTCCAGAAGCCTCTGGCAGGAGGGAAGGAAAGCCGAGGCCCAGAGAATGTGCAGAGCTAGAATCTGATTTGTTACTCGGCTCCTGGCCTCTTCCCTTCTCTGATTCAGCAATGAGAAGCCGGAGTGGTGGGCTGTGCCCACTGCCTGTCTCCAGCAAAAGGGGGGGAGTGGCGAGTTACCTGGCTCAGGCGGCTTCTCGGGGCAGTGGGGCTGTCAGGTGAGGTGACCTGGTGGGAGCCCTGAACAGTGCTTGACTCCTGTACGTCTGGGAGGACAGTGGCAGGAGAGAGGGCTGCGGCTGCCCATCAGAGAGGGTGGGGGGCCAGGGCTCTGAAGGCTGCCTCCCTCCCATGTCGCCCAGTCTGCAGGCTCTGAGCCTGCGCCTCGCACCCTTTGGGGGTGACGCCGGCCCAAGGCATGCTTGTATCTGTCTGACAGTTTGCAACGATGCCTCTGTCAGAGGAGTGGTCCGTGCTCTCAGGAGGACTCCCGGTTGTCCTTCTGCCCCTGGGCTGAGGAGACTCCTGGTTGTCCCTCTACCTCTGGGCTGGGGCAGATAGACCGCTCTGTTCCCAGCCCTTCTGTCCCTCAGAAGCTCACTGAATTTCAAATAAGAGCCCAAGGATACAGCCCAGCCAGGCGTGGGAAGGCCCGAGGCTGGGAAGGCTGGGTCTGGCTTCTCATTGGTTCCAGGGTTTTCCTCTCTCGGCCTTGATTTCCCAGAATGCACTGGACAGGGATAGTGCCCTGCTCAGTCAGAATAGTGAGGAAGCCCACATACGGCTGCGACCAGGGACGCACCGGCCAGGAGTCCGCCTCTGCAAGGGAGCTGGAGCAGGGGCAAGAGGGCAGTGAGAGGGGAGCGGGAAGGGGTCGTATCTTCACTTGACCCCGTGAGAGCCCGTTCTTGGTTTCAAGACCAACATTCTTGGCCTCAGGTCTCCCCATTCATACAAAGCAAAGAAGGAAATTGCACACTCACTGTGGATGGGGAGGGTGGGGCGTCCTCTGTGAACTGAACGAAGTGTCTGGCGAGTGGAGGTGTGACCTGAGCAGGGGGCGTCTGGGCCTTTAATGCTCTTAGAGAGAATCAGCTCAGGCTGCTCAGCGACCCTAGTTTTAAGCCCCTGGGATACGTTCTGAGCCTCAGCCCCCTCCCTCGCGGAGAAGCTGCAGGTGCTGTTGCCTCTGCTCGGCTCCAGCACCAGCACTGGAGGTCAAGAGCATTGCTTGGGTCTCCTTGTTGGGTCGAGCTGGCCCCAGACCCTCCCGGCAAGGCTGGGGCCACGTGACGACCCCAGGCCTGAGCCTGGGGCCTGTGGTTTGGAATTCCAGATCTCACCTCTCGTCACCTGAAGGACCCTTCCGGGCAGGATTGGGTTGGTGATCGAGGCAGGGATGGGGCGCCCTCATTGACACCGGCCGGGCGTTGGGCGCGGGGGGGTCAGTGTGAGCCAGGAGAGGCCGGTACCGCCAAGTGTGCTGTCCTCTCTTGGCCTACCCACAGCATCGAGCCTGGGCCAGGCACAGAGTGGGTCCGCGTGACATCTTTAGTGATTTGATCTGACAGAGGATCACATCAGTTTTTTCCCCCTCCAAATTTTAATATCAGATTCATTTATTATGTTGACGGCAACTGACAAATGTTCACATTATTCACCCATTTATTCATTTGCTCATGAAATCTGTGTTGAGTAATTGTTTTGCCTTATTGGCAGTTTTAATTCTACACTCCTTTTTTTCAAAAGGTCAGTGGTTTGCTAGCTGACCAGATCGGCGTGTGCATTCCCTGGAGAAACATTTTGTGAAGAGACACTTGTTTACATTGGTCAGGCTTCAGCTGCGAGTTTCTCTCTTGTCTCGGGCCAGTACCGGGGCGTTCCCGGGACTCAGGGGGGCCCTTGCCTCGTCTTTCTGTCATTTCGTTTCCCGGCTCAACGTCTGAGCCACCTCACCCCACAGTGAGATTCTTCTCTTTCCTCGGCTTATTCTTCTCTTTCCTCTGCCTGTGCATTCCAAGTTGAGATCTAGAGATGCAATATTATCCAAATGGATATGCCTGTCTTGAGTTTTTAAGACTTTACCTCTAATATTTTGACAGAATGGATGAAAATGGTCAAGTTGGAAATGTCTATGGATTTGTTGGCTTTTGCCTAAATGTACATGAGATCCAAGACTTAACCTGTAATTTTAATTTGGAAAATTGAAAAGTTGGTTATCAGTTTGAGAAAGGAGATGGAAGTGTTCTGGAAAATCTACTTCCAGAAGAGTTACTTCTGAGCTAAAACGTTCAAAGTGCAGATATCTATAGTCTAGTATGTTATTTCATGGTAACTTTCTCTGTGCAGCTGTGTTTGCTGCAAAAACTCACATTTCTGTATGGAATACTGAATGAAATATGAATGTGCTTTTTACAATTTAGTACTTTTAATAAAGGATTTGTGAGCAAAAGGCTTAAGTACAAGAACCACAAAACATATAGATAAAAATATAGCCATAATCACACATCAAACCCTTGAAAATTCATTACATAGAGAACATCAGTAATTGAGAGAAGTTGAGACAACTGACGGAAAAATAATATATATACCCAGAATTCTAAAGGCATGAATCCTTTTAGCTGGGATCAGGGCTTCTGAGTTCTCCAGGGCGGGTGTTTTATTACAGCGGATGCTTTACTTAGAAGGATGCAGTTTATTATCATTGAATTCGCATGGCAACATGAATTTGGATTTGGGTTTCTGAGAGAAGTTTACAATTAGTCCCCTCATGTGTATTTATAGCCTTGAAAAACACTTGATGTTAAAATAACTTAAATACCTTTCCTTTTTCGATTAATCTGTGAAACGTTGCCTTAAAAAAAACAAAACAAAACAGAAACTAGTCACTGCTAAGTGAGCAAGGCCATTGCGTTTGGGGGACACCATGGTGAGATGGGCACCGTGATTAGAGGCGCACTGTTCCCAGGGCCGGAGGATGTGTGAAAAAAGATACATCCGTTCCACACCCTCAGGTATTTTGGTTCTACGTGAAGGATGCTTTTAGTTTTTCAAGCTTTTCATTGTTTCCTCACTGGAAACTTCCATCTGGGGTTTTGAGTGGAGGCTAAGGATGGCCCTGGCAGGAGGCTCCCCGGAGGGCGTGACTTCTTTTGCTCTTTTCCCGTCTGCCACCTTCAGCCAGGAGTCACCCTGACTCATCCTGCAGAGCACCCGCTTCTCCCAGTGCATTCCTTTGTGCTTCATAACATTTAGGAACCGTCAGGGGGCTGTGATCTCGAGGGCTCTTCTTTTTCTATTAAACTGCAGTAGGAACTTGATTATGTGTTTCAGTCTTTCTCAGCCTGACCCACAAGTAAAACCGACGACAATGATTTAGTTATTGGCTTGTGTTTATTGCCAATGCAATGAGGTTGTGGTGTCTGACATTTTCTTCTCACTGTGTTGAAGCTTTTAGCGAGTTGCTCTTCTTACCCAGAAAGCAGCATAACTTGGCCTCTCTCTGCAGATGGGTTACACATTCCTTTAACACTGGCATGCTCCCCTAACCTTCCTGGGTGGCTTTCGATGCCTTAAACACAGTAATTGGCATGGAGGTCTGAGGCTTTATTTTATGATATTAAATCATTCTTTTCTGGAAACAGAAATCTGCAAAGTATACCGTTCATTATGCGAAGGCCTGTATTAACATGGGCCCTGGCTGATGGATGGTGACGTCCTGGAGAACTTACGTCGCAAATCTCAAGGGTGGTGCCAGCTCTCACCTGTGGAGGTGAGTGCCACAGCCAAAGCCAGAGTCCAGGATTCCACCTGCTGCGTCTCAGGGACAGAGGTGTGTGGTTTTTCTCCATGAGCTTGGTGCATAAAGGGTAACATTACCCTAAAAACACTCACAATGTGGACTGAGATGAACTTGATTGCTATGGCATTATTTTAGGGGGACTTGGCGCTCTCTCCATGTAATCTTGTGAACATTTTTTTTCATGTGAACCATGATTTTCTGAAACAAAGAGGATTATCAGTCATAAGTTCTGAAGACTGAAATGGGGTGGGAGAAAGGTTTAGAAAGAGAAGATTTTTTAAAGGACTTATAAAGCTGGCACTCAACTCCAGCTAGGGAGGAATTCTTGAATTGGGCACCATCTTGGTTCTCTCGTTCTACAGTGAGGAGGAGTGGACTGTAAGTTTTCAGTCCCTCGGCGCCCTTATGCATCAAGTGAGAACTGGCTCCCATGGCCCAGTCAGCTGAGGGAGGGAATCAAGGCCGGGTAGGAAAGCCTGTGAGAGTTCTCAGAGGCCCAGGGCTCTCAGGGCTGCTCCTCTCCGGACAGCTTGGGAGCCGCAGTCACGCCGAAAGGCACTCTGTGGTCTCAGCTGGGCTCAGACCTGGGTGGATCGACTCCGGCAGCCCATCTCTTGTGCAGCTTCGCTCCGTGCCACGCTTCCATGGCGGGCACCACGATTTCCTGGGAAGAGTGCGGTGGGGTGGGTCTGTGGCGAGGAGGCCAGCTGGGGGTGGCTGGCACCTGCATTTCAGTTCCATTGGGATTCATTGCAATTCCTTTCCAGCTCGCACCCCTGCTCCTGTCCAACTTTCCGCACCAGGCGAACTCTGCCAATAGCACTGAGAGGAGTCCTCAGACAAGTGTGAGAACTTCCCGCCCTGAAGAGGGGATAAAGTTTCGAGAAAGCCACCAGGTCCAGTGGGGCACCGAAGAGGAAATGTAAAGGGGGTCAAAACGCACCAAAGACCCCTGACCATGCTGAGACTCGAGAGGTAGCCCATCAGATGCAACAGCTGATGGAGAGAAGGTTTGCCTCGTCTTTCTAATTGCTTTTTGGATTGTCTCTGATAACCCATTTTAGCCTTAGAAATGGGAAAAGGGGGAAAAACAAACCTCCAGGCAGGTTAAAAGAGATACTGGTTATCTAACTGGTATCCAGTGGGCTGGTGTAGAGTCGCTTCTATGTCTAAAAATGATTTTGTTAGTATGTAGGTCACATTACTGTACTGTCTGGTTATTGGACGTTGCCTTAGATAACTGTTTGTGGAGTATTAAACGCTTTTGCTGCCTCAGCACACTTTTTAACTGGTATTTTTCACACAGTTGTGCCGCTGAAAAGGCGCAGTGCTGCAGCAAAAATCAATTTATCTTTCCCTCTGCTACTAGTGTATTGTGAGTTCTTGTAGTGTTTTACCATTTGATTAATTGATATTCTTTGTGTTGGATATCATTTGTAACACTGCTGTCCAACTTTGGGTGCCTTAAAAACTTTCATAAGAACGCTACATTATTTATGCGAGACCTCCTCACGACAAAGTACAATGGTGAGGCGCAGAAAGAAAAATTAGATCAAAATGCTCTTGGCTTATAAGTTTATTAAGGGTAGAACAATGTTTCCATTCAGGTCTCTAGTTCTTTCTGCCTCCCTGTTGCGGGGTGGCTTTGACAGGCTTTGCTCAAAAAGTTTGGGGGTGAAAGTTTTTCCTGCTGTGGCCTTTCATGGGTGATCATCTTTGTGGGGGCGGAGGAGTCTGGTTTCCTTTCAGATGAGAATAAGTGGGGCGAGACAGTCTGAGGTGCAAAGGGTCAGGAGTGGTGTGGAACCAGAGGCTGCCACGCCACAGCCTGGGGAGAGCCCTGGGGGAAGGGACAGTTCTCCCTCCAGCGGCCTTGCCAGAGAGGCCCGGTGCCTTTAAAATAACGTGACTGCATGCGTTTCACACGGTGCGGGCTTCTGTGGGTGTTATTAATACCTATTTTTAGAGTGGCGAATGCGGTGGGTGAAGGTACACTGGCCCTGTGTTATAAAAACAGAACAATACTGTTGCTTCCCTGTTTCATTATAGAGTTTCTTTGACCCTGTGGTTTATTTTCAAACATTCAAGTTATTTGTTCTGGTGTATTCTTAAACAGGGGTTGTTTCTCTCCCTCTCAGAAAATGAGCACAGATGGTGATGGATTTTTCAAGTGCTGACATCCCTGCTTGAGAAAATGTTCCCACCTTCTTTGTGCCGAACAAGTCAGGCAAACTAACATGATGATGCGATCATCGGTTTCATGCAGACATGCAGAATTGATTGACAGGGGAAAATTTAACATAAACCACACATTCTTTCAGTGCCTTCAATTTCTTAATGATGTTTATTTGTTGGATATTAGCAGCGGCAGGAATTTCATTTAAGGCGAAAAGGGGGGGATAGGAGAAGACAGAGCAAGGGGAGAAAACTTGTTCCAGGCAAGCAGGTTTAAGAGGAAATTTACTGCTCTGGTAGAGTCTCCATCAAAACAATTTGTAACCGCTCCTCGGAGCCAGCTCCGGAGCCGAGGCTGTCAGCGGCTAACCAGCCATTCTCAGACCATTGCTTCTGTTTGCGTGACTAAATACAGACAATTAAAGCCGAGCACTTTCTTCTCTATGAACTCATTGTTATCCAGGGTTCAAGTACTCGGATAATGGGCCACAGGGAGACGGCCGGATCATCATGGGCAGTGGCAGAGGCTACTTGGTAAAACCCGTTCCTCATTATCTGATGCGAGCTCGCCAAGGCGACTCGAGGCCTCCGTGTGCCTCCCTTGCCCACAGGTTTTTGCAAAGTTTGCCCAAGGAGATCCATGTCCCCTAATGAGCCTGGCCTGAGGCTTGGATCCTGAGATAAGCCCTCAATTCCTGGGGCCTGAAGGTGACAGGCTGGGGGACCCTCTGTGAGACACAGAGCGTGAACCCCAAAAGGCAGTGGCTGACCCCTGTCCCTGCTCACACCTCTAGTCACCGTCTGCATCACGAGGGACCTCTCTGACCTTCCTGAAACTCTGGGCCGGGGTGTGGGGGGTTACCCGGAGCCCCTCTGTCCCTGAGCTCCAGACCACGGTGGCTCTTTCCGCTGAGGACAGGCTGCAAGGGAACTGTACCCCGAAAAGGGTTAGGTCTCCTCTTCTCCACTCCCATGTACATTTCAGATAAAGACAGTGTGAAGCAGTAGCATGAGTGTGGGGAAGCCAGACCAAGTCCTAAGATGAAATGCTTTGCCCATGCATCTTATTTTTTGAATATTGTTGCGGAACTTTGTGGTGTCCGCACGCTCTGGTACCCCAGGGAGGCATTCAGCTGCTCAATGGATGGTGCTCACTTAAGGTACACCCTCTACAGTCGATGTGTTCCCTGCTTGGCCACGTGGATGCCCTCCTATTGTTTGCTTAATGTTTCCTTTGAAGCAACTTTACACCAGCTTCTTTCTCTTTTTTTTTTTTGAGTTGGCATCTCACTCTGTCGCCCAGACTGGAGGGCAGTGGCCGCTCCCGGCCACCGCAGCCTCGACCCTCTGGGCTCCGGTGAGCCTTCCGCCTCAGCCTTCTGAGTAGCTGGAACTACAGGCGCGCGCTACCACACCTGGCTAATATTTTGATTGATTGTAGAGATGAGGTCTCGCCAAGTTGCCCAGGCGGGTCTCGAACCCGCAGGCACAGGCAATCCACTCGCCTCAGCCTCCCAAGGCGCGGGATGACAGGCTGAGCCACCGAGTCCAGCTTAACTTCTCTCTTTTTTTCCTCTCTCCCCCCGCTTTATCTCTCTCTCTTCCCTCCCTTGGCTCCATGCACCCCCCCCCAGTTAGCCCTGAACTAATGTAGCTGTGAGATCAGGGACTGAGGGAAGACAATTACCTTTTTCTTGAGCCACATTAAGGTAAATGCAGAGCTTTTAAAGTTTGAACAAGCAGGTATCACTTCCCATCACTGATGGTGTGGGTGCCGTGCTTTTGCTCACCTGGGTGCAGGTGGCACTTACCATTTTGCAGGTAGAGAGAGGAGGCACCTCAGAAAGGAAGGGCCCTGCCAGGGCTGGAGGTGCATGTGATCCTGCCAGGGAGAGGACACAGGGTCTGTGGGTGCCTCAGGATGGGCAGCAGGGCAGGCTGCCAATGGGGAGGGACGGCTACCCAGCCTTCCAGAGGAAACTTGTCTCTGGGGACGGAATGGTGGTCCCCTCCTCTTCAGCCCTCTCTGCCCCAAGCACACAGAACTTTCCATACCCTGCAGTTTGTCTCCCAAAGCCCCCACAGAAACGAGCTTCCAGGATTCCTTGAGATGTTTTTTCTAGTTGTGGCAGATCAATGGAGATTCTGTAAAAGTGCTGATTTTTCATTTTGTGTGAAACTAGTTTAAAACAATTTTCACCTGTATGGACGTTACTCAGTGGAAGGGGCCTGGGGCATAGCCCCGCTGTTCCTGGTCAGTGACTCCCCCCTTGTTTTAGGGCAGAGGGAACACGCACAGCTGTGGAATTGAGTGGGGTCTTCAGACCACGCCTCAGGCCGCCTAGTAGGCTGGGATGAGCACTGCACTGAGAGCCAGGGGCCTGGGTTCTACCACTCAGGTCTCTGTGACCGTGGGTGGTTGCCTTCCCTTGCTGGGGCTCAGTTTCCTCCTTTGCAAATAGGGATCGTAGCATCTGCCCTGGCCCTTTGCAGAGAGGGGGTCTCTTTAGTCCCCAGAGATAATGATGGTCACAATTTCCAGACCTTTCTCCTTCCAATCTCATAAGAAAGCCAGGGCCCTAGAGATCCTACTTGAAGTGAGCCTCATGGCGGAGCATGCCAGACATCATCCCTGGGTCTCGGTGATGGCTTAGCAAGATGACAAGGCTGTGGCAGACCCAGACCCCTGGCACAAGGCTTGATGGAGGCTGAGCTGCCTGGGCCCAGGTAGCAGGGTAGGGTTGGCTGGCAGGCAGCTAGCTGCCAGTCCAGGAACTTTCTGGTTAACTCTCCTCCTGGCAGAGCTGGCCCGCCCAGGTCTCCTACTGATGCCAAACAGGCGGGTAAGAGGGACCCCAAGGAAATTCACTAGGAGTGATTGACTTCTGCTCGGGGTTCCTGCCCCACCTCCTCCCCACTGTGCTCTACCTTGGCCAGGGCAGCCTGGCCACACACAGTCCTGTTTCTCAGGAGTCGTGGAGTAGCCCGCCGTTCCACACCCTTCCTGGGTGGCCCCTTCTCCGAGCGAATCTCTAAGGCTCACACGCACCACCCGGCCTCCCTGTGTTTCCTAGGGCAGGGATCCCTGTCCAACGGTGGCCTGCAAGGATGGGCATGTGACAGGAGTGAAGGTCTCACGGACTGCTGTCCCAGGCTGCCCACCTAGGCCATGGTTTGCAGAGTTCCCATGGAGTTTGGAATCCACTGTGAGGTCCTTGGCTCAGTGTCATCCCAAGTACAGGTGGGGCCCTCTAAGGAAACGCAGTGCGTGAGATTGGAGTGTCTCAGCCCAGGCCTTTTCATGGGGCCAAATAGAGGCCCTGGAAGCCTGGGAGCTGACGACCCTTTTCCTTGCTCCTTAGTGCGTGCACTTCAAAATAAAAATGAGTGCTAGGCTGTGGCCTGGTGGAAGGAAGTCCAGCAAGGTCTGGTGCTTCCAGTGGTGGGTATCCTGAGTCTCCCTCGGGATGCTGATTCCAGCGGTTTGTTTCCGTACTCTCGTTCTTGAGGTCTCTGTACTGCTGGTGTCCTAAGCAAAGGCATGCTGTCTTGTCATGCTGTCAAGCTAGCAGGACACCGTGGTGTCCCTGTGGGACAGAGTCTCGGGCAGGGCCATGCAGGTTGCGCACTGCCACTGGAGCAGGCCGTGGTGCGGACCAGCTCCCGCAGTTGTGCCTCCTGGGGCCCTGGCTCCAGGGAGACTCCACCTGGTTGCATGGTTCTATTGTGAATGAGCGACAACTCTAGGGGTCTCAGGTGCCTGCTGCTGGATGCCATGCACCCGAGGGATCCCCTTGCTAGGAGGTCTCAACTTGGCTGTCCTCTACCCTTACTGCCACCCTCAGGAAAGAGCCAGGTTGCGCATCCAGAAAACCTCGCAGGCCCAGTGCCAGATCCAAGGGTCTGGGAGGCAGGGTTCAGCTGGTGGACTCATGGTGTCAGGGCTACTTTTGGTCTTGGCCTGAGAAATATTCACGGTGGGCCCATGCAAATGACAGAACTGTGCACTTTGGGCCTGTGCAAAGTGCAGGCCGAGGAGGCCTCTCTCTTGAGGTCTGGGGTGAGGTGTTGCTTAGGTGTTGGCATGGCCCTTCTGGGTCTGATAGGAGGAATGTGCCCGCGGGAGTGACCGGAGGGCGGGCTGCGAAGGCTCCCGGTGTGTCGTGAACGCATCCAAACCTCTCCTTTCTCCAGCTGGAGCTGTTCACTTGCTTGTTCCTCGACACAGATGGTTCCCAAGCTCCTGCAGTGTGTCCAGCCTGACCACCTCACGTGAAGGAGGTGAAGCCTTCCCACTGGCCCCACTCACCCTGCCGACCCCTTACCCGACTCTTTCCCTGCAGGCTTGGGTCTAAGTGGCAAGTCTTGAAGAGGCCTTTCCGGCCCACCCCGTCCTGCTATTTTCTGTGCTTAGCTCCCCTGGGCACTTTTTATCTCTTCCCTCTTGTTTGACTGTTCTCCCTCCTGTACCAGATTGTCAGCTCCTTAAGGACCGGAGTCTCCTGCTTTTTTTCCTCTCTCCCTCTCTGCTTTATTTCCAGCACCTAGAACCTTGCTCAGTACATAGTAGGTGCTCAACAAATATGCGTCGCAGGGAAGAATGATAAGGCGTGGCCTTCTCGAGGAGTGTACGGTCTAACGTGGGTCACCCTTAGTAAGTGGTGGGTCATGACAAGTCACAGGGCACGGTCAGAGATGTGAAGAGTAGGGAGGGTGGGATGGAGTGATCAGAGAAGGCTTCCCGGAGAAGGACTTGAGAGGTGGGTCCGAGTTTGATAAGCAGAGAAAAGGAAAGGAATGAAGAGTGGTGAGGGAGACTGGGCCACGTCTGTAGACCCTTTGGAGGGGGCTCTGCTTTGAGAAGGTCAGCAGTGGCCCAGTAGGAAGGTCTTGAGTGCCAGTGAAAGATTCTGATCTTTGTCCTGGAGGTAGAGGGGCACTCTCAGGGGGTTGGAGTTTTAGTGCGTTGATTTTGCTTAATTATGACAATTCTATGTGTTCACTGCCAAGGTTCAAACAGTACAGGTCTATGTAATGTGACATCCAGAAGCCCCTTGTCAACTGCACTCCCGTCTTTCTCCCCTCTATGGAGAGAACTGGTCTTGTGAATTCTGGTGTACACCCTGCCAGACTGTTTATTGTATGCGTACATCATGTGTGTGGTGAATACTCCCACGAAGAAAAGCACGCATGCGTATTTTACATAAAATCGGAATCAGATCTTACATAACTGGAACATAACATATATATTCTGAGACTTCCTTCTTCTGCAAACCTAAAATATTGTTTGTAGATCAGAACATCCGATACAAAGAGCGTCTGATTTTAAACTTCGGTACAAACTCTGTCCCACATTTATGTAACCATCTACCCAACGACGGGCGTTAAGGCAGTTTTCACTTCTACGCGATCCTTCCAATTCTGTGGCCAATATTGCAGCGTTTGTGTCATTGTGAGCAAGCTTGAGTATTTCTGTAGATTTCTAGATGTCGTAGTGCTGCGTCACTAGGTGGATGTATGAAATTCTTTGATAGACTCTGCCAAATTACCCTTTAAAAGTAACGTTGCATGTTACATTTTATGCATGTCTGCCAATATTGCATGCACAGGGCTCATTTTCCCAAGCCTCACCAATACTGAATGTTATTGCTCTTTTGAGTGATCACCGCTATGAAGGCAAAAACTGGTGTCTTTTGTCTGTATTTCCCTCATTCATAGCACAGCTAGCTCTCTTTTCACATATGTATTCCTCACCCCAACGTCTTCTGTAAATTGTTTTGTTTGTATTTTTTCCCTGTTATGTATTTTTTTCTTATTTATTTTTAAGAGCTCTTTATGTGTGTTAGACATTCTTTTTCATACATATTTTAAACTTTTTGGGGGGGCACTTAGAGCAAAGGAAGGACATAATCAGAGCCAAGGCTTGAAAGAGTGTTCTGGGGGCATGCTCAGGGTGGATGGGTTGGGGAGATAAGGGCCACAGAGACGAGGTTCAGGCAGTGATCTGGGCATGAGAAGTTGAGGTCTGATCATTCTCTCGTGTTACAGAGCACGGGCCTTTGCTTCTCATTCCACAGGGCGTATCCCAGGTATGGGCTGAGGACTTCCAGAGAAGTCTTCAGCAGGTGGCAGCTGGGGACTGCCTGAGTCCCAAGGCATAAAGACCTCATCATTTGCCTTCCCTGTACTGTGCAAGGCATGGAGTCCCGTGTCACCTCTGTCCATGGCTCCTCTTGGTTCCACGGTGTCATCTAGGTAGCTCTGCTGAGAGGCCTGAGGGCTCAGGGATCAGCTGGTGGAGAGCAGAGTGGCATACTGGGAAAGCCTCAGCTGGGCCACCGGTGGATTCTGATCAGTCCTCCTTCTGTCCTCCTCACAGAGAGGTTTGCCTCCATTGTTTCTGGGGTGTTCAGAGCTCCTCATTCAATAATGTCAATTTTAAAATGTAGACCAAAATACTAAATTTTTTTTTTCTTGAGTTGGAGTCTCAGTCTGTCACCCAGACTGGAGTGCAGCGGCCGCTCCCGGCCACCGCAGCCTCGACCTGCTGGGCTCCGGCGATCCTCCCGCCTCAGCCTTCCGAGTAGCTGGAACTACAGGCGCGCGCTACCACGCCCGGCTGATTTTTTGATTGATTGTAGAGCTGAGGTCTCGCCAAGTTGCCCTGGCGGGTCTCGAACCCGCGGGCTCAGGCAATCCACTCACCTCGGCCTCCCAAAGCTCTGGGATGCAGGCTGAGCCACCCAGGCCGGCCAAAATGCTAATGTTAAAAACAACCACAGTCACCCCACAGTGAAGACAACCCCCACCCATTGAACCCTGCCCTCTCTAGTGGCCTAGCTCCCTTGTCCCAGAAGGGTTTTTCACAGGAAACCAAGGAGCCTGGGGCTTGTGGTCTTGCCTGAAGTTACCCAGCTAGTTCTTGTCAGAACTAGGACTTGGTCTCAGCCGCATACGGCCTTAAGCTACACCCCCTTAGGCACGGGGACAGTCCCTGGAAGGTACCTCTTGGTTCAGGGCAGACACATGCAGGCGACGCGTATCTTCAGGCCCAAGACCTCTGGGCTTACACCTGTGCACACGTGTGGAGATGGCCCGGCGGGAAGCCCAGTGCTCCATCCTCACAGGGTCTGCACTCTGGGAGGCTTGGGGCCTGTGTGTCTGAACCCAGCTCTCACAGGGTGTGCTCCAATGGATCTTGGGCAGATCCCTTTCTCCTGCCTCCTAGAGGGGGCTGGGCATTCTCTCTGAAGCGGGTGATGTACTTTGATGACCTCTGACCATTGTCTTTGGAGGGTCTACCTGTAATGGAGCGTTGAGTCAACGTTCAGAATTAAGAGCAGGACGGTACCGTTGAAGGCGTTTCATCAGTTCTTCTGAGACGCCCACACATCGTTTTCCCTCTTCACCACTTAGGCAGCAATTTCTCTTCTTGTTTCTCGCAGCTACCTATAGAAAACACTTGAATGCAGATCATATCTTGATGGTATTTACTAATATAAATATTTGCTTTCTAGAAGCAATGTTACACAAAATGCCTGAGCCGCAGGCTAAGCCACTGCATGCTTGAGGTAAGAAAGGCCCCCCCCGTGGAGAGGAGCTGGTGTCTAGCTGTCTCCACACGGAGACACAGGGGACTGGCAGGATGGCCGAGTGTTGGCACGTCTGGCCTGCGCTTTACAAGGACATTGGGGTCACATTTTTAAAAATGTTCAGACCATCTTTGCCAGCTTCCCCCAGGACCCCTTGAGCTTATGAAGGCCTCTCCCCGCACTGTGAGGGTCAGTCATATGCTGACGGTGTGCCCAAACTGTGCTGTGGCGACCTCTAGGCACTTTCCCATGCATGAAGGTGGGCTGATATCAAACCAGATATCAGTTGCATTTATTTTTGCTTGGTGTGATACCCAAGAAAAAGGAAGGCATGGAGCAAACCAGACATAGCTCTGAAAGGAGCCAATGAGATGACGGAGACTGAGGCTGGGGCGGGCAGATGCAATGGCATCATTTTAAAATATGGGCTTATTTCAAACAATTTAAATATCACAAAATTCCACTAGAGCCAAAGAGCATGAAGAGGCCTTCGAGTCTGAGAAAACAGAATTTGATGAGCTTGAACCTTCCCATCACCTCTGACTCTGCAGGCTGCAGCATGGGGCATCTGGCTAAAGAGAGGAACACTGCCTGTGGGTATATATGTATGTGTATATGTGTGCCCACGTGTGTGCACACCTGAGTGCTTGCATGCGTGTGCATGGGTGCACGTGTTTACACTTGCATGTGTGCGTCTCTCACCTCTTAGGGTAAGATCTATAGAATACTTGCTCCGAGTGAACCCACAGCCTGGGTCATTGTGTCCTGTCCGCTGCGAGCAAACCTGCTTCCCTTTTGAGGTGAGCTTTCTTCATCCAGGGTGACTCCTTTTTCTGATATGCTGGATTCGGAGAGTGCCTTTGAGGCAGTTTCCTCTCTTCTTTTATATTTGATACTACAGTTTTTGTAACCCAAATGGCATTGGTTTTAACAAATAAACAAATGCTAACTGCCAACTACTTTGGCTGGACAGACATGAATCGGCTTTAGCAAGTGAATAGATGACATATCAAAGAATATGTTGACTAATCCCTTCCCTGTCTGAGAGCGTTTTCCAGATCGTAGACAAATACACTGGAGGCGTTTAAAATAGAAGTCCGGGCATGGCCACAAGTGTATTCTGGGGAGTTACGGCATCCACGTGCTCTCGGCAGGTGAGTATTTCTAGAAGACGCAGTGAAGCTGGGGACACCCGGGAGCACCCTCCGCCGTTCGGATGATTGTGGCAGGAACGTGCCGGAGTGATGCACTGCCTTTATTTATTATTTGCTACCAATGTGACTATCTTTTAATTTTTTTAAACAAATAATTTAGTCGTAAAGCCACAGACTGATTTTTTTTTTTTTTTGCGAAATAGTTCTAGTGAGCTAATTTATTTTTCAACTTTAAAACATCAGCATTTTATAGATCTGAATTTCACAATGTGAGGATGATTGCTACGTACAATTTGCAAAATTGTGATTAGCCAGCCCTTGCTTTGAGTTAGTTCTCCCTAATTCACAAAGGCTTCCAAGAATAGTCTGCACAAAATTCAGTTTGCAAATTGCAGGGCAGATTTTTAGAGGGCAGTTTAAAGAATGAAGTCCTAAGGGTTTTATCTATATTTATATCTCTTGTTAAACCAAACTCTTATGTAAATGTTACAATCTGTAAATAACTAGCAGGGCTGCCTTCTTAAAGGCAAGATTGCATCTCCATTTTTGAGATTTAGCAAAATTATTAAATGGCAGAATTGACTAAGATGCAAGTATATTTGGAACGAGCTAATAAACATTAATCAATATCATCAGCTGTATTTGTGTGAATATTTGAGGGTTTAAAAGTATGGAGACCTTTCAGTTTGCAGTTGAATTTCTCACAAATTAAAAATTAAAATAAAAAAGGCATTACCCCGTTTTAGTGATGTTTTAGGGGGTGGGGATGGAGATAAGCTTTGTATGCCTTTACTTTTTATAGCCATTAATGTTTCAGTAAACCTTGCATGACTGTATGCAGTCTAGATTATTTTTTATCCTTTTGCCATTGGACAGGAAAGAAATCACTGGCTCCCATCAGTGTTACTGGCAGTCCCCATATTCTGACATCTGTTCCTTTCTAAACATTTTACCAACCTTGATGAAATGTAGTTTGGTGTCAGAAACTGACTTGAAGAAAAAAATTGGATGATAAAAAAATAACACTGATTAAACACCAGCAGTCATTACCTAATAACTATCAGTGTTTTGATGGCCACTGCAGTTTATTTTTTCTTAAATCCTGATACAACATATAGAAATTTTAATCATGTTTAATCTTTGAATTAAGCTGAATTAGTGGCTTCTCATTTTTAAATAGAAGTATAGTGGACTCACTGTAGTCAATTTTAATCAGAATCTTTGAGCTCTATTCATAGGGACTGTTTCTGGTCTTTCTCGAGGAAATCATGTAATGCACTTCTCCCGAGCAAATTACACTTTCTGAATTCTTTGTCTTCTTTATCCCTCGGTTCCCAGGCAAAAGCACACGGCATCTTGAGGGTCAGGACCTGCCAGGATGAGGAGCTGGGCCAGAGCAGAGGCAGGGTCTGGGTCCATGTCTGTGCAGCCGTGGAATCCCCTGGCTGAGAGCCCTCTCAGGGGTCCCCACAGACGAATGGGGCGGAATATATACAGTGCTCGTGCTAGCGTTTGGGAAATTTGGACCCAGGGAGGAGTACAACGCTCCCCTCCCCTACCTGGATTACCCAAGTGATCTTCAGATTAACTTCCTCCATGAAACGACATTGGAGCTCTCCCCTTGGCCCCAGCAGTCTCAGGGCCTTTAATGCAGTTTGTAAGCAGTGCTGAAGGCCCACTGTGCGCTGGGCATATCACTGAAGTTTGGAGGCATATTTCAGCCAATGAACCCATAGATAAGAGGGGACCCCAAAAACCCGGAATTTATTTCTAAAAAATTTTGTATTTATTCTTACATGTTTAAACTTCTGTCAGCCTTCAGAGTACTGAAGTTTGATGCAATACGCCTATCAAGACGCCTTTTCCACAGCTCAAAACCGTGTTTGGACTCGTCAATTTTGATGCCTTTTGGTGCCTCCGACGTCTCTTGTTTCACTTCTTCCACACTGGCAAAACATTTTCCTCTGAGGATGTTTTTCATCTGGGGAAACAAAAGAAGTTGCTCAGGGTGAAATTGGGTGAATAGAGACAGTAAGGCATGGGGGGGTCATGCTGTTTTTGGCCAAAAACTGCTTGACACTCAGAACCGGGTGGGAAGGTCCGCTCGTAAATCACCCATCATGAAATGGGCAAAAGCGTGGAAAGAATCTCCAAAAAAAAAAAAATTCGCGGAAGCTGGACACAGCCCTTTACAATATTGCTGGCTGGTACATGGATGCCAACAGGGTCCTAGAACACTTACCCAGCAGGGGAAGCCTGTACTACAAGGGTCTCGCCCTCCAGAATGTGATTCCGGGTTTTTTGGGGTCCCCCCCAATACGCGTTGAATGGTTAGTGTGTATCCATGCCGGAAGTACAGCCATGAGCAGACAGAGAAATAACCCTGTTCACCCAGGCCTTCGTGCCAGTGGCACAGACAAATGCCTCACCCCATTTTCTCCCCTTGGACGTGCTTCGTGGACAAGGTCAGGTGAGCAAATGGAAGTTAGCCTCCAGCTCTCATCTGGAACTCCCGGCCTCCTTGCAGGGCTGCCCTGCAGGCCTGCCTCTAACCCACACTCTCCCAGCTCTGCCTTCTGCGAATCCACCTGCCTCAGGCGCCCCTATTTCCCTCAGCTCCTCTCTGAACCCTGAGACAACATGGCGCTTGCACTGCAACTGCCCTCACCACGCTTGTAGTTCAAAACAATAAACTTGCATCCAGTACCACAAGTTTAAAAACAGAAGAGGGGGAAGAAAAGCCACCCTAGCCCGACACAAAGCACACGCCAACCTTTCGGTAGACTTCCTTTTCATCTTCCCTTTTCATATATATATTTTCACTGTATATAATTATAATAATTGGACTCCCAGCTTTCAGTTCTTTGCTGGCATCATGCCATGTGTGCTTTGCTAAACTCCCATGTAGTTGAGAACCATCATTCTTAATGGCTGCCATTTTCCGTTGAATGGAGGTGCCATGATTTACATCACAATTTCTTTATTATTGACATTCAAGTTATTTACAATAGTTCTCTAATATAAAAAACACTGTGATGAGCATCTCTGTACAAAAACGATCCTTTTCCCTGATCTCAGGTGATTTCCTTGGGCCGGATGCTCAGAGGGGAAATTCTTGGGTTAGAAGACCCCACTCGACTTCGCCGTCCTTTCTCACAAATCTCTCTCTGTATTTGTGGGAATTGGTTTTGTGGCCACAGGGAACTTGCAGGTTCCTGGGCAGGGGCTGCATGCATCACATGTGGGTTTCTGTCTCCTTAAATCCTGTTCGTGGCCAAGCCCACGGGAAGCAAGACAGTTTTCAAAAGGAGCTGTCTTTTTCCTCAAATGTCCTTCTTATTCCATCCAATCAATGCTTTAGGGGTGAAACAAGCCATGTTTTGGAGCTCTCACTAAACTTCTGGAGCCTTCTGTTGCCTGACACCTGGGAGGGCCTTCAAGCCCTCCATCCACAGCCCTTACCCCCATCCGAGCTCCTTACTCTCCTTGCCAGACAGGCGCTCCCAAATACTTGTGGTCTGGCCTTGTGGAGACCACTCTGGTTTGCCTCTTTCGGCCTCATTGGTTTCATGGGGTTTCTCACGGGAAGAACGGGACGCCTAAGGGGAGAGGTTTGCTGAGGCTCAAAGCCTTTGGGTGTCCTGGTTCCCGGTGTCGGGAGAAGAGCTTGGTCCATCCCATTTACTGGAAAGACCAGTCGTGAGTGCCAAAGCCAGGAGCCTAGGGCCCTAGAGGACCATCTCTCCGCAAGCCCAGGGCCAGGCCTCTGTGAGCTTCCTGGTAAAGCACTCACCAGAGCTAGGGAGCTTCTACAGGGGCCTTCCCACCAGGTCTGAGCTTTGCCGATGGTGTCCACACCCTGACCCTTGCTGAATGTGAAGACCAGCACAGGTGAGAAGCCCTCTCTCGGCTCAGCCCAGTGTTGCAGAAATGCCCCCTTCCCTCCCCACCCCTCACTCCTTCCAGTCCCCCTCTCCTCTGTCTTCCACACAGACTCCCCCCCTCCTCGGGCACTCACCTCCAGCCCAGCTACGCCTCTCACATCCTATGTGCATCCCGGATCTTTCTCGAATTGCTAATTCACTCACAATCAATAATTTTATTCTTTTAAAGAAACTACAGAATATTTCTAAGTGTATTCAGAGAGCAGGGAGAAGCACAGTGTGTGTCATTTTGGGCTTGACGCGTTCTGGATTTAGAAGTGCTGAATCATTCATTCCTGTTTAAAAAATAAACATTCTGTCTCTATCAGAACTTGACTGGGGCCTTCATAATGAATTGGTTCTAGGGCTGCAGGACCTTTGGGTTGGGCGCGTGGTCCAGAAGGTTGGCGCCGTCCTGGGGTGCCGTCCAGAGGGCACGTTTCATCGTCGGTGTCCAGAGGGTCTTGGCTGTGCTTGGAGGTAGCATTGCCGGTTCTCAGAGCTTCCTCCTTACTGTTGAGAGCTTTTCTCCCCTTGCTGGTGCTCTGTCCTCCAGCCCGCCTGTTCACCTACCCTCATCCTTCATCCCCTCCACTTATCTGTCCACCCGTCCGTTGTGCTTTGTGCGTCAACACAGTGCATATCTCTGAACTTCACAGTGCCTTCCCTTGTATCCCAAGGAGAGACTCAGGTGAGGAAATCGCCCATGATCCAAGGGGGCCATTTTCTGTGTACTTCACCCGCCCTCAGCCATTATGTCAAAGCTGCTTTCTCCTGAGATATGTATATTGTCATAACATCCCCTCTCTTTTTCCGGTTCTTCCTGATGACTGCCAGCAGACTCTCCCTAAGATGCTAGCGGTGAGCCACAATTCCCCATGTTCTAGAATGGGAAGAGGAGCCCCGGGGAGGGAAACACATCTGCTCGGAGTCATACAATGAGCAGGGAGGAGTGACTGCTCCCACCGGCGTGCTCATGTTCTAGATTCGTCCACATCAGTGCCTCAGCCTGGGGAGCCTCACAGAGACGTCTGCTCTGGTGTCAGGGTTCGGTCTTCCTAGCCCAGCGGGTGGAAGAGGGCTTTGGGTGGGCGTGCTGTCACCCCTTCTCAGTCTTCTGCCCTTTGCCACCGGGGGGCGCTGGCAGGGGGCTGCTCCTGACTGAGAGAAGAGGGCTCTGGCTGGAGGCGGTCTGGGCATGCCTGACCCTCCCCTTGAGGCCTGTTCTCACCCCCCGCGGGATGTTGCACCAGGAGGAGAGGCAGCAGGGGTGCTGTGGCCGGAGCGCTGAGCTGCAGGTCGGCTGGGCAATGTAGAGCGCTGCCTGCTGGCCGCGGGGCCTCTTTGAGCCAGCTTCTTCACCTGCCCAGTGGAAAGCAGGGGGCTGACCTCTGTCTCCCCGTGTCTGGGTCTGCGGCGGAGCCTGTGAGTGGAAGCGCCACGGACGGGTAGGGGCAGTGCAGCCGTGAGTGCCCTCCCTGAAGCCTGAGCCCTACTTGGGAGCCTCTGGCCTCTCTCCTGCCACAGTGAGCTCTGGCGGGCTGGAGGGCACAGAATCTTCGAAGTGCCAGGCCGAGCGGTGCCAACTCTGTGTCCAATTCCGTGGACCACGGCCTGGGTGGAAGTGTGGCCCTGACACCAACTCCTGGCACAAGATCGACCCAGATGCTCCTCAGATGCGCTCATTATGAGAATGAACTGCGCCTTGGTCACGGGCGTGGGGTTGCCCGACTGTGCCACCTACTGGCTGTGTGGCTGCGGGGTGTCACCTCTCCTCTCAGACGTCACAGCCCCAGGTGTGCAGCCAGGGGCTGGCCTCCGCCCGGGCTGTGACGCCACGATGCGTGTGGCCACGCCCGCAGACTGCATACCCTGTACCTCGCCTCCTCGCCGCTAAATCACAAACAGAAACTGAACTCGAGGTCACGCATGAAGTCATGAGTGTAAGTTTATTTTTTACATGCGGAGTGTTCTTTATTTATAGTCAAAATCCCCTGAAGATTAAACTTTAAAAAGATTTAATAGTGCTGGGGTCAGATGGTCACCTTTTGCCATGCTCCAGGCAAGCAGGCGGAGCTCAGAATAGCAGCCTCTTTGAAGAGGCTCGGCGAGGAGGGTCGGCCTGTTCTGCAAGGAACATGCTCCTGCCGGCCAGCCAGCCAGGGATCAGCACTGGGCTGTCAAGCACGGAGGGAAGAGGTCTGGGACCTCTGGGGTCCTATGCTGTGGGCTTGGGGAGGCTGCTGGCCAGAGCAATTCAGGCAGAAAGGGGTGCAGGAAAGAAGATGCTGGCTTGGGGCTGAGAGGCGAAGTCCTTCAACTCCTTCAACTGAGCTCCTTCAACTGTCGTGTCGCCCTGTTGGTTCGCAGCAGAGAACGAGTCTCCAGACAGCAGGGCATGTCCCTCTGGTTGCTTCTAGGAGCCTCTTAAAGTTGGTCACTGACAACTTTCTGAGGAGAGGGCCCTGAGACGGTGATGCCAGCCACACCCGAGGCGGTGGCCACGAGACCCGAATGTGCATCTTCAACATGGTTGTGCAGACGGGCCTCAGGAAACACACACTTGTGTTTCAAATGGGAGATTTTTTTGAGCCTTTCTTTTCCCTCGTGCAGTTTTAGGCTCCCGCTTGCTGACAGTCTTTTGTTAAAGGAGGTATCGTTGCTGAAATCAGTGCAAAAGGCGCATGCTGGCGTGGGCCACAGGCCTCATGCTCACGCTTGTGAATTCTACCCGGCCTCGAGTGACTGCGGCCTGGCTGGGCTCTGCCCTGGCCAGTGTCGTCCGACCTGTCCCCGACTTCCTCTGGGCATCCAGGCTCTTCTCAGTGAGTGCTTGTTTTATGAGGAGAGTGGGGTGTTTTCCAGGCCTGTGTTTGATTTTCACTTATAATTGTCTCCACATAAGACTTCAATTTTGGATTTTGAATTGGAGACACATGAACCCAGCTATGCATGTTAAAAGATCAGTGACAAAAATCACATGACATTTGCATGCCGTAATTGTTCCGTCAACTCCCTTACAGGCTTTGTTTGGAAGTTCTGGAAAACCTTCGTGAAGTGGCTGTGTGCTGTTCGAGGGGCAGCTGGCGTGGATTTGGTTTGGGTTTGGGTTTCTGCGTCCACATCTAAGCCCCCCGAGTGAAGCAAGCCTGTTTTCAGTTCTCAGACCCTGTGCTTGCATCTTCCAAGACGCTGGTCTGCGTCTCGGTCACCTCTGTAGAACTGTGATCCTCTGGGTGACGTATTTGTCCTCTGAGGAGTGAATTAGCCATCATAATGACTTTGAAGGCTGGAGAACAGGTTTCTGTTACTCAGCGACCTCCTCTAACACGAAGGGCACAGCTTCAACAATAAACGGGGAATCTAGTGGCCAGTAATGGGAGTGGGCAGAATGGGCCCCAGCTCCTTGAGTCGCCGTTTCTAGTGTCAGCCTACCGGTGTGGGACTCCCTGGGCCTGTGTCCTCTTCTCTCAGATGAAGGGGGGACCTGTGTTGCAGGTGGTGAAGGGAAATCATGTCTGTGACGTGCCCGGCACAGTGCCTGGCACAGGATGACAGCCCTCGACAGATAATGCCAATGACGATCATCACCCAAAGACTGGCTTATCCGTGAGCAATCAGGAACCTGTGTGTCCGGCTCTGCTGAGCTCCCCAGGGGATGCGGAGAGACGTTGTCTGGCTCCACTGACCACGGTGCCTGAGAAATAAGCGAGACTTTGGTAGGGGCCTGCTCCCCTACAGTTGCCTGAGGGCAACCTCAACTCCAGTGTGAGGCTCTTGTCCCTATCACAGCGGAACCTCTGCTGCCCCCGACAAGGCACCGAATGAGCCTCATGTGCTCCTAGGAGGGGTCTTTGTGTAACTTACTCTCTGCCGCCCTTGATCTGCACTCAGAACTCTATGGGAGTCCCTGTGATGGCCAGAGGGGAGGACTCAGCTCTTAGTAATCGCTTATTCAATAAGTGGCGATGCATTATTCTGGCTGTCCACGTAGCCTTCACTAATCACCCAAGTTCCGTTGGAATCATTTTGTAATGCAAATAGTTATTTGTACCACATGTGTGCTTCAGAAATAAAGGTCTGATCTGGCGATTCCACCCTATAGGAGGGAGATACTCGCTGGACCCAATGTATGCTGAAGGGGACGAGCATGCCTTTCTCTGGAAAAATGGTTGCATGTTCATGGATATAAAAAGGGGTTTGTTTTAGATTTTCCCACTGCTCTTGAAGGCGCTGTTTCCAGGTGTTTGGTGCACTTTGTATCAGTTTGATTGCCTTTAAACATCCTTAGGTACTTTGAAATATTGGCTGCCTTAACTTTGTTTTTCTCGATTTCTCTTTCTCCCCCTCTCTTGCCTGTCCACTTCTTCCTCCCCATCTCTGAAACAATAGAATTTTGCAGCATTATCAGAGAAAAATGAGAGTTGGTATTGTAGAGAGGGAAGCACTTATGCAAGGGCGCTCTCCTGGATTCTATGAAAATGAATCTTCTTGGAGGGCTTGCTTTGCAAAGGTTGGTGTATAGGAAGGCCAGCAGCTGTATGTGAGAGACTCCGTCGCTGTCAGAAGGGCTGGCTCGAGGTCCCTCTCAGGCTCTCGGGACACAGACACCTGTCCTGCACCCCATCTGAGAACACGGCCGGACAACTGCCGGAGAGCAGAACAGAGCCTTATTGAGAAAGATCCGAAAGGGTGGGAGCAGTCGAGGTACAGGGACCATTTTTGCGTCGTAGGAATGTGGTCCTGCTTGCTGAAAACATATCCTTTGCGCAGAGAACACGCATAATCCTAGGCTAACTTTGCCCTTTGAGTGAAAATACGCTCAGCTAGAATTTTGGAGGTGGGGACCGGGGAATGGGAGGTGGGCAGGGCTCTCTTTCGAGCCTGTTCAACAGAATGTCTGCTTGTAGGCAGCGGAAGTGAGGCAACCTGGTGGGGAGTTCTGTTTTGCAAAGTGTGTGAGACCAGCAATACAATGGAATACCCGTGAGTGGTGATCAGATGACATGTCAGAGAGCACTTCAATGATGTTGAAGACCTGTAGGAGTACTTGCTGGACCTGTCTTTTGGATGGACCTGGGAAAGCCTGGGGATGGTGAAAAGGAAAGCCTGTTGGGGCCCTGTCCCTTGTGGTACCCAACGGTACTGCTTGGTGCTGCTTTACGTTCTTAGCGTCGTGTCAATATTTCCATTAAAACACACATTTTAAAAATGGAGACTTATTACTTTGACAGGATATTTTGCTCCGGAGCATAACTTAACTTACTGGGTCTTGCACTCAGCAGGGGATACTTTCTCTACCAAATTCGCCAGAAAAATCAAACTTGGTTTGGGTATTATCGAGCTGTGCTACTTGATTTTCAAAGAAGATGGATTGAACAGAATAGACTAAAATACTGCAAAAGAATACGTTTTTGGTGATATTTCATAATAGTGTGGTCGTACTTACCAGCATGCTTAGTATACAGTGTGCATTCAATAAATACACCTTTGATTCTATTACTGTGACTACTCTTACAGCCGCCAGCAGCACCACTGCTAGTTTTTCTGAGCTAGGTTAATATTGAGTAATATATAGCATACTTTATTCATCAGAATACTATGAGGCTTTGGGTACCCACATGTTAAATATTAATTGTACTGAGTCTGATCGTGTATAAGTTCATGGCCAATATTTTTATATTAAAATAAATCTAGTGGTGTAAGCAGCTTGGATGAAAGTTGCAAAACTGGGGCAGAGCCTACTCTTGAGTGGCCAGTTGCTGGCATGCTGGGTTTTGTGGACACAGAAAAAGGGGCACATTTTAGGGCATTTAACTTTGCATCTGCCTTTACTCTCTGTGAGAGGACTTGGCGCTTTTCTGGGATGGGGCTACTCTGAGGACACTTGGCTTTGCAGCTGAGAACTGGAAAGTTTCAAATCCTTTTTTGTTACAAAGGGATTTAGAAAATTACACTGCCTCCCTGGGTCTCAGGGTCCCGTTTCCAGGAGGTAAACTTCAGGGCTCTCCCGCTTTGACATCTGGGCTCTCTGAGACGGTGTCTGTGAAACAGCAGTGGGTGGGCCGACTTCACAGACCCTCGCCTGCTCTTCAGACATGGCTGTTGTGGGCATGTGCTCTTTCGGGAGAAGAAAGGGAGGGAAGCAGGTGGCCAGGTAACTCCCAGGTGCTCAGTCTGGAGGGCTCCCGACTGGGCAGGGCTTGGCCTGTGGGTCAATGAAGCTCTTGCTTGAGACAAGAGAAAGGTAGGACTCCTGGTTCTCAAAAGATAACTGCGCTGCTCTGCTTATACAATTGTATTTCAGGAATTAAGAGTTAGAAGTTTCATCCCTACTGCATTTCCAACAATGGACTAGGAAAATTAGACACAGGGTCATTGGCACCAGTAAATAATGACCACAGACATCTTTGTGACAGATGACCATTTCTTGTTAGGTAATTCCTGAATACCGCACATCTCAACTCTCTTCTGTCCCTGTAACAGTGGCCTTGATTTCCCATCAGATTTCTCTGTCAAGTGAATTGAGGATAGCTTCTGTAAGGTGGTCATCCATGACCCTGCCTCCTGGCATCACTGTTAAGTGAGGAGTGTTTGACTTTTGAGTTTCTGTGGGTCTGTTGGTCATTGCCATTGGCCAAGAGTGTCAAGGTCATGCATTCCAAGGCTGGACTCCACTTGACCTTCCCAGCTCCAATAACTGTTTTTTCACTAGATCTTAGTGAAAAAATAATGACCAGACTCAAGCTTGAGCGTGACCGACACCTGCGTTGCCTCTGAAATCAGGTCCTCACCCATCCTGTGCTCTGTCCGACACTGTCTTTTCCCCAAACTCAGTTTCTGTGATGCCGCCACTGTCCCATCCATCTTAATGTCCACACCCACTGACTCGCTGCTTCCTCTTTGCCCCTCACATGCCTTGTCTTCCTGCTCCTCCTCACCCAATATGGAGGTCATGGTCCATCATCCTGACCACTCTTCTGCCTCCCTTCTCATCTCTCTGGCATCTTTCTTCTCCACTGTAGGCACCTGAGAAACTCCAGCCCGAGTGGAACTCAGATAACTCTTTTCCCCGTACCAGTTCCTTGAACCTCAGCTGTCCAGGAGAAAAGCACACAGTTGAGCTAACCGGTGTCCCTGTGAGTCTATGACCACAGACATCAAGTGGGCAGTCAGCATGCCACGTGCCAGCCGTGTTTCTTCGGGAATTGCTTCCCACAATGGGCCCTTGTCCCTTTGCTCTCCCTGTTGCTGCTGAACTCCTCTTCGTTAAGAAGTAGAAGTTTTGCTGAACTCTGGTATGGCCATATGCTCTTTGGCTGCCATTATGCTTTCTCAGTTTTTGGTCCCTTCTTCTACCTTGGAGAGGTGAAACTCCTCTCTCTTCTGTCTCTCTAATTCACTTCCTAAATACACTATAGTTTCTAATCTGAAAAAGAGAGGTAGAAGCCTTCTAGGGTCTTCCTCCGCCCTCCACCAATCTGCAAATCCTCTGCCACTTGTCCTCCCTTCTCTGCCCTCTTTCTCTCATAGACTCTCACCTCCGGCGTGCCGGGGAACCCAGCCCTTCTCACCTCTGGGGACATGGTTCCCTGGGAGCACGTGTGTGGACACCTCTTAGTAGGTGCCCACACATCCTGAGCTGGCATTCTCACTGCGCCCACGTGCCCTCCTGCTCCTTTGCCAGCACCACGCAGTTCTTCACGTCAGGCTGGTTCTCCCCTGCCAGGCCTTGTTTCAGGGGCCCCTGCTCAGAAAGTTCGTGTTCCACCTCCCTGGATAAAATCAGATTTCCCCCATTGACTGTTGTCTCTCACCCTGCTTGCTTACTTTGTAACACTTCATCATGATCTATAATTATCTGAATTACTTACCTGCTTATTGTCCTTCTCCTTCTCATAAATTTAAATCCCATCGGGAAAGGGCCGAGCGTACCCTGTTCCTTGCTGGCTTAGCACCTGGTTTGATACCCGTTCCGTATGAAGTACTCAACACATATTTGTTGAAAGAGAGCAGGCTTCCTTGATCACGAGGCCCCAGGAGGGAGGGCGCCCCTCTGGCCACAGCCTGTTTCTTCTCTAGAGCACTGTGGATCGCAGACAGGGACAAGTTGGGGCTTGTCACGGAGCCCCACCTGATTCGGTACCCTCTGTCCCTCTCGAGAAGCGTCATCTGTGGTTCTGCCATCAAGGAGAGCTGGATGGGGAACTTGTGCCTGCACCGAACATCCAGGCAGGTCTGGCCTTTGAGCTCGACGTGGCTTTAAGGCCTCTGGCTGAGAAACTTCTCGTCTTCACTTTGCTGCCTGGTTCTGTCTCTGTCTAGGGCTTCCTGGATGCCTTCCTGGTTGAAAACCTGCTCGCAGCTGCAAGTTGCCCGATTCCAGTCAGTGTCCCGTTGTCTTCCTTCTGCCACGTGTCCCATCAGTAGCTTCCACCTGGCCTGACTTGACCTGCACCCTGAGCCCTACCTGTGAGAGGCGACCTGTGACCGTGTCCTAGGAACACCCACCCACCCACCAGCCGGACCCCACTGAGACTAACCACAGACAAACCACTCCACAAATTGGTGGGCTGTGTCTGTGTTGACACATCTATTCTCACCCTAATGATATGTTTATTTAACTGATGACTGCTGTCCTCATTAGGGACTCATTGTTGAGCCCAGAATAGTGATTATTTTTGCTGATATTCCTTTTCTGCAAAGATGATTTTTTAAAAAAATCACTCTTTTGGTGTGCTATGAATCCTTAATGAGGATAGTTAAATTTAAAAGAAACCCCCAAACCACCCTTCAGGTTGGAAATAGAAGTGTCTGCACAAGCAGGCTGCTAATTTGCTGGTTATTGATTGGCATTATTGGTGACAGACCCACAACTTTCAATAAATTGAGAGCGTCCTTCATTTGCGCATGATTGCAACCAGAGACAGAAGCAGCTTAGCCAATGGGAAGTGAGTGCTTGGGGTTCCAGAGCCTCCTCTCCCCTTTATGCAGACAAAAGTCGTAATTCGGACAGTTTGAGTATTGATAATGGCCTCCAATTTGGTCCCCAACTGTGCAATTCTTGGGGATGGGTGGAGAAAGATGTTCATTAAACTTATTAGCCAAATATCCAGAAAGTCCATGAATGAGCTTACCAACCCCTGCAACCTATCTTTCTCCTTTGGAATGCCAGTTGAATTCCAGTGTGGCAGGTGAGTACTCACATCCTGCTTCTCAGGTGAGGAGAGTAAGACCCCAAGAAGTAGCATCTTGGCGAAGACCAGGGTTAGGATGTGGCATCAGTGCCTCAGGTTCAGAGATGAATTTCCCTGCCCATTGTGGTGAGATTGCATTTACCCTCTGAGCCTCTGTCTTCTGATCTGTAGATGGGGTCTGTAACACTGGCCTGTCTTTGAAGAGATAGGGACGATGACGGTGTTATGGGTGCTACCGTATAGTGGCTTGATCACGCAGAGGTTCATGATGAAAATTCCAGGGGTCTCAGCCCAGTGCCCAGCCCTTAGAGCTCTCCACACGGCATGTGGAGCTAGGGGTGAGTGGAAGAAGCAGAGATGACACGGGCTAGTCATGAAGGAAGCAGATGTGGCCAGAGCATGGAGGCTTGGCACCAGGTGGGAAGGAAATGGCCTGGGTATCGATTCCCACCCTGCCACGTACTAGCAGTGTGATCTCGGGCAACTTGTGGAACCTCTAGGGACTTCGTGTCCTCTCCCCTGTGGTAGGGCTGCTGGGGCCTTGGATAACATAATCATGAGTGTCAGAGGCTCAGTCACATCTGGAATCCTAGTAGTGAGCATTGCTACCACCGCCACCGCTGCAGCCTGGTGTGTTTCCAGTCCTGCCTGGCAAGTGTGGCATCTCCTCTGCCCTCGTGCATGGTCTGTGGGCCTCACCCCAGCCCACTTCACAGCAGAGCCCAGCCTTGTACCAGACACACGTTCAGTAAGTGCTGAGTCCTACTGCGGCTGTCTGCTCACCTGAACTGCCCCAACCCTGGGCCCCTCCCAGTGCCTGGCACATCTCCCTGGTCTCCTGGTTCCTGCTCCCCGGTGCTGCTCATTTCCCCCTGAGCCAACGTGTAGAGACGCTATGAGCACCACTTCCTCCGTGGTTTTCTGATCTGCCCTTTGCGTGGACAGAATCCTTCTCACCAGAGCTGCTCTCAGATGGCGGCCTTTCAACATCTCTACCTGTTCACCAGCCACCAGGCCTGGGTTCCTTCCAGTTGTTGCCACCCTCAGGTCAACATCAGGCTGTCTAGCTGTCACTAAGGACCCTGGGGCAGGCCAGAGGCAGTCAAGGGGAGGCACAGGCTCAGCTGACTGTCCCCACTGAATGGATCTCTCCTAAATGTGAGTCAGGAGGAATTCTAGAGGCAGAGCCACATATGGACAGGCGATGAGGTGACTCTGCCCAGAACCAGAGACAGGTCGGCACCTACAGAACACAGACTGTGTGTCCTACACTGACTTAGGCCCCAGTGTGGGAGTAGGGCAGGGCCTGAGCTCAGGAAATTTAGGTGCAGGTGGAAAGATCTATTGCGTATTTATCGGTGTGCTTGCCATCGGTTCCTTCTAGAAGTTGCCCTCAGGGACCATGTTTCATCGTTCACTTTTTCTTCTCTGGAGCCTGGCACATAGTAGGTGCTCAGCAAACATCGGTCGCATGAATGGATGAATGAATGGGACCCCCACATGTTGAAAGCTACTGATGCTCGGAAGGACAAGCGGAGGGACAGCATCAAGCAGTCCACCACATTTTGCCAAAGGGGTTGCATAAACCACTGCTGAGAAATTCAGAGGCTGGCAGAGCTTCCTTCGGGCTTGGGCTGCCGAAGCCTTGCTAGGAGAGACTGTGCTAAGCTGATCTCTGAATCCTGGAGACAGGCAGGAGGGAGGAGGACATGCTGGCCTGGAAGGCAGTGTGGGGTGGGCAAAGGTGCACAGGCAGGACCACAGAAGGAAGGCGTGTCTGAGGATGGAGTGAGCGTGTGCCCGGGCAGCACTGGAACCATCTTGGAGAGGCCTGCAGGGGCCAGGAGGCAGGGGCCCAGGCTTCAGAGTTCAGCTGTGACCCCTGCTGTTATTTTAAGGTGGTGGTTTTTTCATATTTAATTATGAATGAAATTGCATTTGAGGACGGCAGCTGATGATGGCGTGTGGTTATGCTGTGTGGGCTGCTTTCAAAATAGCTCACCCCAAACTTCAGGAGCGATTAGCTCGAGGAAAGTGCAGCCTGACCCACCAGCATTTGCCACTTCATCTGGGTCTGAGCTGTGTGAACTCAGGGAAGAGGAGCTGGCGGCTTTGCAGGTCTCTGGTAACATGGGCTGTCTCTTCCCGCTCTTGTTCTTGGAGGCCCGTTCTCGAGGACCTCAGACTTTTTTGATGGTGGCCTTTCTAATTCTCCTTTGGCGCCAGGTCAGTGTCTTTCCTAGTATTTGAACGCGGACCACCCTGAAGGAAGACTGAGAGAAACCCCTGCCCAAGGCTGCCATGGCCGCGGAGGCCAGAGCTGGCACTGGACTCTTGCAGCCAGGCTGCCTGGCCACAGAGTTGTGTTACTCAGCCGATGGCTGGCGTCCCTGCTCTCCCAACTTTCCCTAAATATGGTTGGTGTTTGCAGTAGCTCCCACCACCAGCTGCATCTGCATGAACTGTAGATTTCGGCTTGGCCACCCCCTTGGCCAGCCCTTTCCTGGCCACCCTCCCTTCGCTGGACTTAGGATAAACCCTCATTATCATCGAGATTAGCCTTAGTGAGAAGTACACATGGGCTGGCTACAGCAGCAAACCCAAGCAGCGTCCTTGCATTTTTCTGGGCATGACATACCAGCGCCAGTCCTATTTCTTCCTTGGCGAGACCCCTCCTGACAGTAGCCAGAGGGACAGCCCCCAGCCCCCAGCAGTCCCTAGATGAGACACAACGGTGAAACGAGGCCTTGGGGTTGCTCTTGCCTCTTCTGCTGCTGTTTGACCTTTGGCAAATTGCATAACCTCTCTTAGCCTCAGTTTCTCAGCGTCTGTATAGTAAGGGTAAAACGAGTAACACACTAATAGAATGTTGCATGACAGTTAAAGAACTTAGCACTGTGCTGGGCTTCCAGCAAGAGCTCAGTGAGTGTGAACCCAGCCCCTGCACCGAATGGGTTGAGGATGGTGAGAAGCCTGTGGCATGGTGACTAAGGCGAGGGAGGGGTAGTCTGAGGTTGAGTCCTTGTGTTATCGCCTCCTGGCTACTTCACCTTGGGCGAATGATTTGACCTTCCTTTGTCTCAGCTTCTTCATATCTGTAGGAGGGCAGGGCTAGCAGCGTGTCACAGGGTTTTGGAACCTGGACCACCCCAAGGCCATACTGGCCCGTAGGAGGCAAGATTCAGGTGCTAGCTAGTGAGTATTCGTTCTCCTTGCTTGTCGTGATGATTATTTTAGCAGTTGTGAGATCGTGGGCATGTCAGTTAACCTCTGTGGCCTCCGTTTCCTTCCAGGTAAAGCGGAGACATGGTGCCCCCTGCAGAGGGCTATTCTGCTGAGCCGTGGGTGGGTGACGTGGGTGAGGGCGCAGCACTTGATGGCCAGGTTGCCTGCTCTGCTCTCCACGTGCTCCCTCCCTCCTCTCCCTTCACTTCCCTCCCACCCTGCTCCCCCCCCACCCCCCGCCCCGGTGCGAAGTTCTGTAGCTAAGTAACCCTGGCTGATGTGTGGCTTTTGACGGTGGTGCTCGCGGGAGGGATGCGTGTGCCGCCTCCTCCTTTGGGTGACAGCTGTTTCCAGGCAGATGCCTCCCCCATGTTCTGGAGCAGTGGAAACAGGGGAGAGCGTCCCAGATTAAATTTGGAATGTGCGTGGAATCATGCCAGCCTGCCTGGGAGCCCACAGGACCCAAGTCCGGGTGCTCTTTGGGGCGACTGCCGCTCTGGAGAGGACGTCGGCCACATGGTGGGGTCTGGCATCTGGGTCGGGCCCTGGGAGAGCAAGCATGATGGGAGTTCCAGAACACCTTGTGGAGCAGGGAGCAGCCACTGACCCACATCTGAGGAGTCTCTGGCTCGTCTGCTGGGCAAGTTGCAGGGGTGCGTTACCTGTGGGCAGGGCGTGCACGCAGGAGGAGGGAGAAAGAGCCAGGATGCACAGTGCTCTCCGGTCTTGGGGTGTGGCACCCACAGAGCCTTGCGTACCCCTAGGTGGAAAGCTGCTTACTGCTCTGATGGCCTTCTGGGAGATCTGGGAGGGCCCCAGGCCCCTGGGGGTCTCCTAGATGGACACCACCACCTCAGAGGTGGTGACATCGCAAGGTGCCTGCACTGTAGGGTGACAGGAGGGGTTGCTGTAGCACCAGGGCATAGAGAAGAGATTGGAGAGGAAGATGAGAGGCCCCTGGAGCTGGGGTGAGTCTACTGGGGCCCAGAGGCTGTTGGCTTCTAGCGGCAGCCCTGGGTAGTCAGTCTCTCTCTTCCCCACATGTCTGTATATGCTTCTGACCTTGGTGGCATCACACAGGAGTGAGCTGAGTGGACTCCGTGTGGGCCTGTCCAATGGGCACTCTTCTTCCTAGGGAAGGCTGGCTTCCAGACTCATCCTGCCCTGGCCTCCCTCACGCTGCCACCCACCCTTGTCCATGAGCCAGGAGTATCTGCTCATGGGGGAAGTGGGGACAGGGCAACGGGTCAAATCCGGCCTCTAGGGCTGACTCCCAGAGTCTACCCCACTAGGGGTGCTGGAGACACCTTCAAGCTCAATGGCTGTGTCTCTGGTGGAACGGCGACCAGCAGCTTGCCCAGGCAAGCCCAAGTCCAGTGGTCACACCGATTGTTATTCCTCAGAAGTGGTTTCAGGGGACAAGGTGATGGGTGTCAGGAGGGCCCCTGGGTACAGCCCAGGCAGCCAACCAGATCCTGACCCCTGTGGCGTCCCGTACGGTGCTCCCTGTTCTGGGCAGCAGTGTCCTCTGAGCCCCGGGACTGGGCTAGATGCACAATCCCTTCTACTTCCTCCACTTCTCCCCTTCTTTTCCAAGTGTATCAGAGATAAACCCTCCTGAGGACAGGCCATTTCCTTCTTGCGCCTTTGAGGAAACTTTTCACCTGCTCAGGTGCCTTCCCTTGGCCTCAGACCAAGGCTCGGAGCAGAGGAGAATCGGCAGTCTCTAAATTTGCATTGTCTCATACCTGCATATGTACACAAAAATAAGCCTGGATGCTTTTTCTGAGCATGTAATTTGCTGTCTATTTTTAACCTGTACGTAGAGGGCCAAAAAGAAAATTCTGCAAGGAAGGAAGAGCGTATTGAGGTTGCAAGTATACAGTCACTAAGGAACCTGAAATAATTGCCGGAATGCTATCTTTTATAAAATGCGAGTCTCTCAGCGCGAGAGTTCCTCTTGCAACAGGCATCGTGTGTGTGTTTTATGTCCCTTCTCTGCCGCTGTGCACTTAATTCGGTTCCAGCCATGTCAGGAAGACTTGAGAAAAAAAATCCCACCATTAAAGACGTGCTCTTTGTTTTTTCAATCTGTGACCCCAGCAATCTCTTTAGCAAGCCATGGTTCAGTGAACTGGCACACAGCAGCCGTTCAGCAGTGGAAAAATCATAAAACAGATGGAAGCTTTACATTTTTGTTTAGTTTTTAAGAGCAGTTTTTATAACATCGCTTAAAACCATTCTGATGCATCATACTGTTTACACTCAAAGCTTTGTAGCTAAGATGTTTACAGTATGGAGAATGTTTTAAGATATTTTATAGTTATGATATTTAGATAATTGGCAAGGAAAAAAATAGTTTGTTGAGATTGCAGTGATGTTGGTAACCGTGAAGTAACTTATGAGTCTCAATAAATATGTCCAGTTCGGTGGAAAGTACAAACTCAGTTAAAACAAAACAACACAAGAGGGAATATCTTTTTAGTGAAATCATTTCCTTTTCTTAATCAAAAGATGACAGGCGGCCTTAGAACTCCCATCTGCACGGCACCACGCCACGGCCCTGTGCGCGCCGCCTCTCCTCTGGTGATTGATAGCTGCACCACACCGCTCCATTGCTATTCTGCGTGAGTTCATGCAAACACCCAAGTTAATCAAGTTCAGTTTTAGGAGACCACCTTAAAATAAACCCAGGGCAGCCCCCACATCTCTCCATCTCTCCACATCTCAGTGGAACTTGCAGAGATTTTTTTTTTTTTAATGTCAAAGAATGTATGCAGAGCTAGGATTTGGAGCTCCCCCTCCTTTTTTAACTGCCCCAAAATGGCATTAATCAAAAACAATAACTCCTTTTAACTTTTCTAAGTGCTCTAGAGGAAAGTATGAAATAATCTGTGTGTGGGCCACAAATGTGGAGAATGCAAACATTTCACAATAAACATGTTTAAATGAAAGTCCCTGGCAAGATAGTCTGAAAGATAGTACATGCTGGGTTAATTAATGCATACTCATAAAAATAAACCTCACTTTTAAGATTTGACCAATAAAAATCATTAGCATATTTGGATCAGATGACTTTATGTATACATTGAACTTCTCCGTGGCAAATTGTCCTTGGAAAGCCTGCAAGCAGACTTTAGTTAAAGTCAGAACTCCCTTCTGTCTGCTCTTTGTGCTTCCCATGCAGCGATATGATGATTTATTCCAGTTTTATCTGTTATACCTGCAATTGATCTACTGGTGATGGGATTAAATTTATCATTTGAGATGTATAAATCATAGTTAGATAACCAGAAAAATGTTTAGTTGCATAAAAATCCCTATTGTTTGCTTATAACATACAGTGCTTTATTTTTGCTATGACTAAATTACTATAATGCATTATTTTTCTCCAAGATATTTATTTATTTTTTTGCTATCTTAAATTGAATCATTTTGACCTATTCACGAATGCTATTTTTTAAAAATATTTTTTTGAAATCGTATATTCAAACAAATGTTGACTTAGGGTTGTGGACTCTGCAGGGTTCTGAGGTTCTGCTCAATTAGAAATCATGTAATTTTCTAAGTCTAATTACAGTAGAGAAGATTCTGGTTTTATGCTGTGCTTTTTGTACAGGAAAAGACAAACTGCTACAAAGACCTCTTCAGTTTGAAGCTAACAGTAAAAGCAAACTCATTTTAAAAGAAATGAAATTGGAATTCATAAACTTGGTAGAAGTTAAGTTGTAACTACTCAGACTGTGAAATTCTGAAACTAAGATACTGCTGCATTTCAAATCCTTCTGAAAATAAAAACAACCCCAAAAAAATTATTGAGGGAAAAATTCCAGCATGAGTTTAATTTTATCCAACTTTATTGGCAGCTTATTTTGAACTAATGTGCAATAAAGTTGCCAAGCAGAACAGTGGAAAGAAATAAGAAAAAAAATTTTTTGTTGTTGTTTTCTTACCCTGTTTGTTTTAATAAAGGCTGCAGAGCAGTAAACACCTGAATAAATAACTTGAGTTTTTGTCACGCTCATGTTTGGCCTGAGTGCTTTAGGACTCATCCCTTGTGCTGTTACTAGCCAGTTCCACAAAAGGCCAGGCACTGGCCTGTCCACTGCAGGGTGCTCTAGGGTCTGCAGTCCCTGGGACTGTTATCTCTCGACACTCCCTCCCCCCCATGGGGACAGACTTGGACCCTTGGGAAGCCCTTCTATGGTAGCATCATCCAGGCTTGCCCAGGAGCAAGACAAGTGCCCTCTCCTAAGAAAGCCTTTCACATGAATGTTTCTGGAAGAAGGGCTTGGAAGTTTGAGGGTTCCAGCAGATTATAAACAGTGTCGGCCTCATACCCTTGGTCTGTGCCAGAGACTCAACATTGCCTATTTTAGAGACCATGTGTTTACGCCTACAAAACAAACCTCTGCATGTGTGTATATTTGTGCAGAAGCCACACCTAGTGATTCTCGGGGTAGGGGAGCTTCTCTTCGGAATATATCCATCACAAGCTCCGTTTATCGACTTTAACAAGCCTCTCAGCGCCCCTCCCCAGCCCTGGGAGGGGGCTTGACCGGGTTGAAGACTGACTGGGGAGTTCCTGCAGGAGGGCCTGAAGCCTGGAACGACAAGGTGGAGGAGTCCACGCAGGGCTGCTCACTGGGAGTCCCAGGAGAACCGCTGGGCCTCCGTGCTGGGATTCACAGTTGACCATGCACAGTATGTGTGATTTTTATCATGGAGAAGACCCATAGTTTCCATCAGGTTTTTGAGGGAGTTCCTTTCTTGTTTGTGGCTGAGAAACGGATAAACTTTTGTCATTGAACCTTCTAACATAAAAACCAGGAGATGGTGACCTATCCTTGCGCAAACTGGGAGCTGCTTCGGGGCAAAGATACGTACTTCGGCCCCGTCCACAGAACTCTGGGTTGAATGCAGAGAAACGGCAAGAGGTTGACCACTATGAGCACAGCCTGCCAGGTGCCACCGTTTCAGAGCTTTTTAAGGTGGTAGGTGACATGACAGGATGACATAAGAAAACGTTGGATGGAGTGAGCTACAGGGGGTGAGACTCTGGGACAGCAGTCAAAACATGCCACCTTCCCATACTGGAACCTCACCCTGGGGTGCTGCCAGCTCTCTTGTCTCCTGCCTTAAGGCCTGCCCCCAATTAGGGGACAAGAGTGCTTTTGCAACCTGTCACGGACTCCACGCTGGGACTGGATGTATTCATCTCCTTCATGCCAACACAGGGCCTTATGCCTCGGGGATTGTCAGTTGTGATGTGTCCCCTCCCCACCCCCTGGTGTTGGGCCTGGCACCCCAGAAACTCTGGCTGAGTGGGCCCCTCTCCTGGTGGGAGCAGAGCGGGCGGGCCATCTCTTCAAGCTCTCCTGGCCAGACAGCTCTTTGCGACCCCTGGATTCGATCTTCTCATTGTACAGTCGGGAAAGTTGGCTTGAGAAGGAAAGGCACTCCAGGGGTCAGACAGTGAGTTAGTAGCAGGCTGGGTCAGACCCTGGGCTTCCAGTTCTTAGCCTTGTGATCTTGTCGCCTAATGAAGCTGCTTGTCTAGTTAAGTGTAGACGAGCCATCCTTCTACGGAGGACTCGCATGGACGGTCACTTCTCCAAGATTTCCACCTCCTGCTGGCTTATCTTATAACAACAACAATGACAGCTGTATGTATCGGGCACATTATCCCTTCTAATTAATAGTAATTGGCGATGATCTTATTTAGTTTAATTAGTTATTGCAACAACCTTAGGGGGCAGGTACTACTATCGTCCCCATTTTGCAGACAAAGAAACAGGGCAGAGAGGGTGTTGGATGTTCCACGGCCACCGTCACCGTGGCCTCAGCTCCTCACCGTGTGCTCAGCTCCTCCCTCCATGGTGGTCCCCAGCACCATGACAGGCTTGACACGGCTGAGTGTCTTCCTCTCTGATTTAGTTGTGTATCTCTGTTACCTGCATGGATGGGGAGTGAATATTGCCTTCTAAGTATGGCAGTGGTATATAAAATTTCCACGGGAAGCACTGATTTAAGGAAATCTGTGATCAATCTCAAGAAAAGTCAACTAGTATATGGTACAGGCATAAGCAGCTATGGCAGTGATATGATGGTGCCAGGCGAATGTTTGGAATTTGGGCAGTGCTGTCCCCAGTCTAGTCGAGGTGAGAGGAAAGAAGAAAATGTAGTGACTCATGTTCAGGCATTTCAATGAGTTCTAATCTTAAGTCTGGGAGACTATCCTCGACAGCATCTTGTGACCCATTAAAAGAGAGAGATGTGGTGGCTTATTTTTCATAGCATGTATCTGAGGCAGCTGTTCTTTACCCGCTGGCGGGAGCCACAGATCCAGGAAGTCTCTGGTCTCCCTCAGGTATCGTGCCTGGAGGTCAGCCCGCTCAAAAGAGGAGTGGCCTCTGGCCTGGAGTTAGTGGCAGAGCTGGAAGCAGAAGAAAGGAGTGGGTGGCAATTCGAGGCAGGACGATCGCCGTCATGGGGAGGCTGGAGAACATCTCATCCAAGTTCCCCCGTACAGTGCTTGTGCTTTGTTGTCTAGGGTTGGCCGGGTTTGATGACTGAATTAAGGCTGGCATACAGCTCTGATGACAACCAGGCATTCAGGACATGTTCTTCCATGCCACCGTGACTGCTGCTGCAGAGTAACAGAGTCACTGGCCATCAGAAAGGCACTATTCCAGTGGTTCTCAACTGGCTTCCAAGGGACCCCCAAGAGTTCCAAGGAGCAACCTTGGGAGCCAAGAGAAGAGGAGAACTCAGGGTTCTCCTCTGAAGTTTTGGGCAGAGCAACTGAGAAAATGCTGAAAACCCACAGATCTAGATAGTCCAAGTTCTTGATTCTGCAGATGGGAAACCAAACTTCCCAGAAGAGCAAAAAGTAATACAGACTGACTCTGTAGAGTCACTTAAAATAGAACATGACTTGACTTAGGCAGACCAGTGGGGCTTTGGTAGAAGAAATAAAATATGCCCTTGAAAGGTGACGGGAGGTTTCCCGGGGTTCAGTCCCCTGTTTCTCAGATAGCCTGGCAACTAGCACACTTAGTAGAGACAGAGGTCCGCCTGGCTCTGGACTCTCCTCAGGCAGAGGGCTCAGCGCCCGCAGGACAGAACTGCTAAGCAATGTCAGACCATGGTGACTGAGAGCTGAGTTTCTGTTGGGTGCTAGACCCCGAGCCAAGCCTTCTCAGGTATATGCTCTCCTTTCTACAGATGAAGAATGGAGGCTCAGGTATGACTTCTTCATATCAGTGCTGGAGTCTCCTGAGCTGTGGTCTAGGATCTGCGCTCTCGATCACTGTGGCTCCTGCTCCCAGGAAGCATCCTACAGTAGGGACTTCACTGAAATACTCTAGGCTAAAGGTCACTTCGTCAGAAACATCCCATCAAGTCCTGTCCTCTTGAAGCTTCGGAGAGAAGACAGGAATATTTCTGTCTCCCTGCTCCTGACTCTATGAGGATTTGTGCAGAATCCTACTGGCTGCCCCACAGGGTTTCCAGAAGTCCGTGTTCTTTGAGACAGGAAGAAAGCTGAGGAGGGGTAACCAGACTCGTCAGCAGTAAACCAGGGCAGGGCCTGACTTAACATATCTTCTCCTGTGTTGCACATCAACCCACTAGGTGAGCATGCTAGAGAGTTCATGGAAATACTCGTTGATTACCAGATTCCAGTGACATTCTTCCATTCGTTCACAAGGCATTTTTTCCACTTACTATGTATTTGTGCATGTATCCATTAATCCACACATGTATTACTTATTCCTTCAATCACCTTTCTATTTTCCCATTCATCCATTCATCCATGCCTTTATGCATTCATATATTTATTCATGGATGTGTCATGGTTTAACCATACCCAGAGTAGGACCTGGGCATTTCCCCCCTCATTGGATACGGAGGCACATGAAGGTAGAGGAATGGAGCCATGGCTCTGAGAGAATTTTTTTTTTTAGCCTGGGAGAGGTGCAGGCTAAACTCACCCACCATAACTATGAAATCCAAATGTCACTGATGTGCTGAAGACCTTCTCCAATTTTTCTTTATGGTCTGAGAATCTGGGGGCTCCCCCTGGATCCCCTCAACAAGTCTTTTTGTGACCTTGGACCCTCCTTGGGTTGCTTTTGGGAACTTGAGAACTGGCAGAATTTTCCACGAGGAAGCAGTGGCTGATTGAGTCCAAGCATCAGGACTGCCATGGATGGGGTGGGAAGAAGCCACTCTCTCTCTAGGTGGTCACATGAGGGGCACACAGAGTGGGCAGGAGATGCATCGTGGGAACGAGAAAGTGCCAGGGGCCACACAGAGCTAGGCTTCCTTCTTGTCTTTCACCAGAGTTTCCATCCATGCTCTTGTTTAGAACCTCACATGATCCCAGAGAGGCAGCAGGATGAATGCCACCATGGCTGTTCAGAGGTCGAGATTCTGTATTTGAAAGCACAGAAGCTGTAAAACACAATCCAAAGATTAGTTAGAACTTCTGGCAATAGTAATGACATTGACTGCAGGTCAGGCTAAGAATGAGAATGTTTTACGCTCTGATACAAAGTAATTGGGGAAGGGCCTTCTGTCTCCACCAGATGAGTGAGAATTTAAAATGCTGTGTCTTCTGTGTCTAGCTCTGAAGATCGGTTGGCTGTGAAGGTGGCTCACATGTAGACTTCTCTTGGTTTGTGTAGATGGTCTTTGCTCTCATACTCGATCTCCCTTATGCTGTGGGCCTCCAAATGCATAGGTGTGTCCTTTCTGCTATGCAGACTGTGTTTCAAGCATCTGGCTGAAGGAGTCTTTGGATAAGCAGAGTGTCCACGAATGGCTTTCATGCACGCAGGCTGGCACGGGACACCTGTTGGGTCCAGAAGACGTTTTCGAATGCAACACATCCCCCCTGTAGCGAGGACAGTGTGGGTGGCCCGCTGGAAAACGTTCCTGCCCTCCTTATACTGTAATTAACTCCCAAGGTACAGTCCTTCCCCAGGTATTCGGGGAGCCTCACCCCAGGCCACTCTCAGGTGGTCTGTTTCCCTTAGGCATCAGAGCCCCGCCCACAGTGAATCTCAACTTGCAGCCAATGAAACATGTTCTTACTAAGCACTGGTTCCCTAGGTAACCAAAGTATGCACTTGAGAAGAACTGTAAGAGAAGGGAGGTACACGGAAACACACGTGTGCCTTCTTCAAGTCTAGGCTTCTTTCACCTCAGCCCCCAACCTTGCCCTCAACAGCCAACTGTCTTTTTGCCTGTTCCTCTGCTTGATTTAAAATACACAGCCATAAACACTCAGGGCAGCCAGCAGCATGGCCGGATATAATATTAATTTCTTTTCTGGTTTATTTGTGAAGGAGTCAACCATATAAATCACTTTAAGCCACTAAGACGGAAAGTGAAATCACATCTTCAAATGGAGAAGTAGAGTGTGTTACCATTGAAATCTAAGCAGACTATGTGATCTCATTGAGGTTCTTAATGTGGGTATAGTTTTGCTAACCTTGGTTTAGATTATGTGAAATGCTCAGAAAGATTTTTTTTTCTCTCCATTTTAGTGCAAAGCAATGGGTACCCACCCACGGCATATCAGTAGAAAGTCTGGTGTCTGCTGGACAGTCTCCTTGTAATGCCATTTTTCATGACTTGTTTAATTAACAACCATTTTTGACCCAGACTTGTTATAAAAGTGTTGCTATTCTCTCCAGCTAAATTATGTCTAATGAACATATTTGCATGTTATCAGATATAGCAATATATCATTTCAAATTTCAGCGTTTAAGCCTGCATCACTCAAAACAGCTTTTGTGGATTAGTAAGCAGGTGAAATCAAAAATCTCATTTCATATCTGACATTAATAACTTTCAGGGGGAATGAGCATTGGCATTTATGTCTGGACCAGAATCGAGCCCAATGTCCTAGAAACCCAAGGGCAGCAGACAAACCTACTCACCAGATAGGAAAATAAATCATGCATAATGCAGAATTCCTACCTTACATGT